>SSNS01000091.1:769419-917948 GCA_006937985.1 Aphyosemion australe
GATTTAATGTATAATATGTGTGGGTGTGTATGTCTGTATAGCCAGAAAAAATTTGAAAACTCTCAGCCAATCTGGGAGAGAGGGGGGGGTGGGAAACGATAGAGAGAGAGAGAGAGAGAGAGAGAGAGAGAGAGAGAGAGAGAGAGAGACACACAGAGAGAGAGAGACACAGAGNATTTTTGTTTAGAGAAAGTCACGGGAGACTGCAGAAAACTGTGATCTGCAGCTTCAAAGGCCTCCAACCTCTCATCACCATTCGAAAAGTATTGCACCGATTAGAAAAATTCCAAAAGCGTCAGCATCAGAAGGCTTCGATGGTGCTCTGTGTGAATTTTTGTGTGGCTACGTTGAATTGTGTAGGAGATATGAGGAGACAATTTCATCTCTCAGACAGCGATCGAATCACATGTCTGGATTATTATGGGAGTCAATGGGAAAATCTGGCACTGTCTGCCTTCTGAGGCTCGTAGCGTCCGAACCGTGACAGCTACAGCAAAAATGAAGACATCCTATCGAAGCTGACGAAGATTCCTACTTTTTCAGATATAATTGTTTCAGTAGCCCAAACGATGTGGCTGTAGCAAACATGTGTTCGCAGAGGTTGTGACCTAAAAATGTTAGAGTGAAGGATCGGCAGTTGGAAACAGTTTAGAGGTGTGAGAAACATTTCTGAAAACTGATTACTCTCCAAAGAGATTATCACTACGACCACAATGTTTGGAGTACGTCCATAAATTATAGCTCAAAACGGAGGAATTTTCGTCAGCTTTTATTCAGTGCAAGTCTCATTTCCGTCGGTTCTACGGTTCTCTCAGGACACGGTCTGAAGTCGAGCAAAGTCGGTTTTCGGCCCTATTCTTTTGAATGGGGGAAGGAGGAGATATTCCTGAACCTTCCAAAATCGTACCTCAAGTTTAACCTGTGATTATAGAAAAACCGTAAAAGATATCAAGAAGCTGAATAATCAGATAAGAGCTGAATGTGTTCTGAGTTTGTTAAAAGTTGAATGAAGTCTCTAAGTTGAAGTATGCTGAAGTAGTTAAAGTTCAAACAAGCTGAATGATTTTCTGAAAATTTGAAGGATTTGAAGCATTTCCCATTCATTTCAATGGGCTGAAAAATCGCAGAAAAAGCTGAATATCTCCTAAAATATTAAACGTATCAATACCAAAAGTAATAGCCGGAAAGAGCTTAACGAGCTTAACGATTTGATACCAAATTTGCTGAAATAGCTGAAAATGTTAAGGAGTTGAAAAGGTTCAAAAAAGTGTACGGAAGCAGAATAATAAGAAGAAGAAGAAGAAGAAGAAGAAGAAGAATAATAAAGAGAAACAGGAAAACAATAGTTTGAATGCTTAACAGCATTCAAACTAATAAAGAGAAACAGGAAAACAATAGTTTGAATGCTTAACAGCATTCAAACTAATTAGGACAAGCTGCCAATCTCCAGCCTCGGGTCAGGTTTCGGTGGGCTACTTCCTGACTACAAACACATCACAGAATCCAAACCATTTCAACTATTACCAGACAGCATGTGCCTTTTGTCTCTTAATTACTTATCACCACCCTCTCTAAGAAAAACATCCAACATAAACTGAAGGCTCTGACTGACGAGAAGTGTTAAAGCAGGATGCGTAGCTTAGGCTCTCCTTAGCTAAGCTAAATGTTGTTTTCAGTGGGAGACGGTTACTTGTTGACGGACTAACCGCTGTGCATCTTTAAAGATAAATGGGAACTTAAATAGACTCTTTATGGTAACATCCAGCCCAAATGAATGGTAAATCAAAGATCATTTATTACAAAATGCTACTCTCGATTAAAGACACTTAAAGAATGTTTAGCGGGTAAATATTTTTAAGGCTTGCAAAATGTGTTTTTCATTGAATAATTAAGAATAATGATCGCCATCAGTGGATCTAACAGCAGGGCACCATATGACACTAAATACGTAAACACATTCTGGCCGAAAGCTTGTCGTTAACAGATGATTTCCCAAAGAGCGGTTTGTTTAGGGGCCTAATGTATCTGAACAACGTCAACAGCTAGTTTCACATGTCAGCAGTGTTGTGTATTTAAACCGCTTTACCCTCGTGATTGATGGTGTTAGTGAGTGACATGCAAGGCTTTAATTTGTGCAGTCTTTATTTAAAATGTCAAAACAATGAGATACACAGACCATTGCACGTGGAGGACTGTAGTTAAACCGAAGGGTTGATTTAGCTTCCATTATGGTTTGTTTTAGACAGTTGTCGTACTCCTCATCCAAATTCAATCTTCCCACACTCATTTGTTAATTTCCACAGTTTATAAGTTGATTTGCAGCAAATACTGTCACAGTGGAATTACAGTAATGACCCAGCCTGCTGCTGAACACAGAGGAGGTGAAAGCAATTTTACACTTTGCCCACAGAGACTGTGGATCTAATTTGAAAAGTCCTGTCTTTTGTTCTTTCTTGTTTGGTCCTCTTTTGAAAAGACACATGGGGATTATTGGATGCCTCTGCGCAACAGAGAGCACAATTATGACAAATACATGATTTTTTTTGCTGATTCAGATTCACTCTGCATTTTCTCTTTCAACTAATTAGAATTATGTGTGAAATAAAGCTCATGATAGAGGTGCAATGAATGGGACTCTTTTAGATTATTTAGCATATGAAGATTAATGTTAAAGACATCAAAGGGATTGCTCAATTTTCACAGGCATGCTTGCACATCTACAGTGTTATAGGGTGTGAGATGTGATGTAGGACATAGTTACAGTACCTCATGAGGTTCAGAATATGTACAGGAAGGAATCTAAAGGGGTTCGAATGAAGGCAACTGGACTTCTTTGGTTTCTTGAAGACGTTTTGCTTCTCATCCGAGGACGGGAGTGTCAAGCTTATAAACGGTAGCTACTTGCTTTGGAAGGTTCTCAGTCATCCAGGTCATGGTAATCCAAATTGGGTTCGAATGAAGACAACTGAACTTCTTTGGTTTCTGACATTTTGCTTCTCATCTGAGGAGCTTTGTCAATTCTGACTGGAATACGGGAGAGTATCTTATAAACTGTAGCTGTCTATTTTTGCTTAACGAGCCGAAACTGCCTGTGAATACCCCGCCTCCCTACCTCCTGAGGAGTCGTTAGCATCGTTAGCCTCTACTGTGTGGGAGTCATTGTGTTGATTAGATGCAAGAGGGTGTGAACTAGACTAAAAACTGTTTTGGAATTAGGTTCAGAGCTGCATTGTGGGTGCTGGAAAGGTGAAACTGTAGCTGTAGTGGAACTGTAGCTACAGTTTATAAGCTTGACCCTCCCATATTCTGGTCAGAACTGACAAAGCTCCTTGGATGAGAAACGAAACGTCTTCAAGAAACCAAAGAAGTCCAGTTGCCTTCACTTGAACCCCTTTGGATTACCATGACCTGGATGACTGAGAACCTTCACCTGTGTACAGGAAGTAAGCAAAAAAAGACTTCCTTTGCACAGAACAATGACCTCACTATGCTCTACATAACCTACATGGCCCATTAGAACATTTCTGGACTGCAGCAAATTTGGAACACTTAAACTACTGAACAGTTTCTCCCTGCAGCTTCCTGCATCCCCAAATGCTCTCTGTGCATCCTCACTATGCTCTGTATATCTGCAACAAGTTCCCATGAAGATCTTTCCACACATGCCCACAACCACTTCCCAGGCTCCAGCCTAACATCACTCTCTCAGACCATATCAGGATTTATCTACGTTCTAGAAAATCACGCCATGCAAGCATATGATTGGGTCCTAGCTGTATGTATGGCCAGATTGACCTGTCTTGCTTTACATTCATGATTACCAAGAAACACAGGTGTTCTAGGTTGTACATATGCCATCATCAAGTTCCATCTAAGACCTCAATAAGCTTTCCTTATGATGAACCACCATAACCATGCAGTGGAAGTTCTGTGCATGCTAAATACCATCCACATGTAATGTGACGCTCTGCATTCTGAACATGTGCACAAAGACCTGGTCAAGATTCTGCAAAGATCATGCACAGGGACATCAGATGGCTGATCGTTTTACATGAAAACAGGGTCACCATCCAGTTTGAATTGGATCAAACTGGTTTGACAGTATCATGAATGGCCTTATTACAACCCGGAAACTTTGTGAAACACTTTTCTTACTGTCTGCAAAGATGTGCAACCTTAGTAGTTTTCCTTCATTTTTTCCAGAAAGCGCTTCTGCAGAGGCACTTGACAGCCATCTTCAGTGAAAATGCTCATGTTAATCCACTGTGCACCACATTTCCTGAGACAAATGACAAACTGACAAGTTAGTGAACAGTTAGAGATCAAATCAGAGCTAAAAGAGGACATACATAGATTCAGATACATCCCTTTTTATTTTGTGCAATAGCACGCCAAAACATCCAGTCAGAGTCGAAAAGAACAACTAAAACAAAAGACCAAGCAGTCCTGGAGCAGATGGTAAGGCCCCCACTGAGCACAAATCTCAACAACATGGAGTCCGTCTGAAATTACACAAAGAGACAGCTGCCACAGCCTAAACCCACAGCACAACCATGGTGTGCAAGGTTTAAGTATTGGCCTGTTGTCAAATAAGACGTGCAACTAAAGAGTGGTGGCATAAAATACCATTTTAGTTTAGATTTATTTCTCTTTTTATGAGATAACTAATGTTTTTTAAAGGCACTATAATGCGCGCGCGCACATGCACACGCACACACACACACACACACACACACACACACACACACACACACACACACACACACACACACACACACACACACACACACACTTGTATTACATTTGTTATGCAAGCTTGTTCTTATTCAAAAGAAAGCTGTGGCTTAACTCTAGTGGTCATCGGGTGAAAGTTGGGGTACATCTTGCAGGTCATTATAGTCCATCACTGTGCCACATAGAAACTAATTATTCACACACGCACGCACGCACACACACATACACTTAAGACTGAATTAAAATCACCAAATAACCTAACATGCATGTTTTGGGTCTACGGTAGGAAACTAATCTGTCATGCAAGCATGTAGGGTTCATCTCTATTAGGGGAACTTTTTTCTGCAATGCTGTGAAAATTCTAAACCTTACTGTTATTTTAGTGATAAATAAAAAATGAACCCTCTCATCTAGGAATGCAAAACATAGCTTAAAGGGGTGGATCACTCATTTAATCAATACAACTGCAGTGGTCTCTAGTAGGAATGAGTGCCTTGTAAGTCGTTCTGATTCAGTAAGTACAAGTCAGCTGGAGGAGAAAGCAGCTTCAGACGAGTCGTATTTCCTGATATTTGGACATCTCATCTCTGATTGGCTAACAGCAACACGACTCTACCACTGACTCTGTTTGCTCTGCAACATTGAAGTTTTATCTCCACAAAAAACACAAGCCTGGAGGAGATCTGCTGTGTGGTGGAGTTGCTAATGCTAACAGTTAGCTTCTACTAGCTGAGACGTTCTCTGCTGTTTCCTAGAAGCTAAACCAACAACAGCCTTCCCCGTCGTGAGTCAAGATGGGTGAGTCCATGAACGTTAAGTGACAGTATGACGTAGATCTGTCAGGATTTTCAAATCCTAACGTTTCACTGTCTATTTTCTGTCAGAAGCTAATGCAGGAGATAGGTGTAGGAGACTGTTTTTACATTCATCCTGCATGAAAAACTCATAGTGACCGATTATAATCAGGAATAATAATTAAACAATAGTTTTTCAGTGTTCCTTTAAGAATGACATTGCTTAATTTTGCTGAATTATTCGAAGAGCCTTTTGTTGATATAAATCATCTCATTTATTCTCTAAAATACTGAGAGGATTACTCATCCTCTTTAAGAGAGTAAACTTCTTTTTCTTCTTTTGTCACAGATTTGGGCATAAATTGATTGTGATTGAGATTAATTAAAGGCTTTGAAATAAGTTGTTTTTTTCCTCTCACCATAATGAGATCAGTTAATCAGCAACAGATGTGTTTGCTTAGGGTGTGGCCATCATTTGATAATAACAGTAGCTTTTATCTAATGAAGGTTGACTTAGAAAAGGCTAAAATGTTTATATAATAATAAAATTTAAAACTAAATGACGTTGGACTGTGGAATATTTAGTTTATTGTAGCTTCATCATTTTTTACTGTAACACTCACCTTTACAGAAGTTAAACACCTTGTTTTGATCTAATTCACCTTAAAATAATTCCTCCACACTTCCTGGGATCAAATGTTTATGTAATTCTTATGAAGCGTACGTGTTTTCTAAAACCGCTGTCAGACGTCTGAAGCAAAGCAGATGGGTCTGAATCCAAAGGTCATGTTGTCGTATCACAATTGGACCCATGATGCTGACATGCGGCAGCTCTTTGGAGCTTATGAGTCATGTTGTCTGGGATGAGCGCTAAATGTTGGCCTTGTTTATAATCCAGTGTTCGGCGTCTTTAGGGAAGTGTAGCGTACTTGTGTAAGCACTAGCCCCAAACACACTCAGCTGAATCCCTCACCTCCAAAAAAGCAAGTGGCTGAGAGCCACGGAGAGTTTTAATCAACTATAATTCACCTCAGCTCTGAATAATGTCATAAAGTTGTTGTGGTCATAACATGGTTGTTGTTTATTGGTAGGAAGGAAAACCGCTGATGATCTTCAGACGTTTTTACAACAAAGCTCTCAGGATGAAATCCTGACGCTGTTGAATTTAAACACTGGCCTGATTCAACCTCTAGCTGAAAGTCTGCTGCTTTAATCATAATCTACAAATAACCCAAAGCCCTTTCACAAGATCACGCTGTAATCTGCTGAAAAAAAAAGGGACAAAAAACTCCTAAAACAAATTCAGTGATAATCCCACCATATTGTGTTATATTGGATTACAGAAGCACCCAGCAAAACAGTTTGGTTCAGGATTAAATAAACACTCCTCCCATATTAACAACTTCATCAGACTTTTAGAGGAAACATGGCTCAAAGGCACGGGGAATTATAAAAATCATTGCATCTAACCAAAGTATCTCAGAATTTTTATTTTATTTTGCAGGAGCTTTTGACGTCTCTGAGCAGAAGTCATGTCACGGTTTGTCTCGGCCCAACTCTGGCTTTAAACTCAGGTTAAGTGGAACTTTTCTCTTTTGTTTATGCCACTGAATCTACAGATTGTCACAATCCAACTGCTGCTCTAAAAGATCAAATCAAATTTCAGTGGGAGATACAAATGTGACAGCGTCACTTTTTATGTTTGGCCCTGAATTTTCGTGTTTCCTACTGGCGCCCCAGATTTTACCGTCACAGTGGAAAACACTCAACATGGGTTGACTAGAAACAATAAACTGTCTGCATACATGATTTTTTCCTGTTTCATGAGTTGTGAGAGTCTGACTTGTAGTTCCTGGTGTTGTTTTATCCAGAAGGTTCTAGCGCTCAGAGTCAACCCCGGGAAAAGATAATAGGAAATGGAAAATATAGGCAAATAGAAAATTTCTCAAGGAATTTTCAAGTGTACCAAGGCAGCTACTGCTGCTGTGAAATAAGACAAAAATATTCACTTTTGGGAGTATAAATTGTATCAACAGTGTAAAGTTCCTGGAAGAAGAAGAGTGTGCTAGCAACAGTTTGGAAAAGTTTTAGACAATTTTAGTGTGTGACATCATCATAGTCTATGTTGAATATTTTGTTAAAAAATGTTTGTTGAATATTTAATAAAAATCAAACTTAAACTTTCATTTAATTTAATTATTTTTGTAGCTTTTCTTTGTGTAAGATTAAAATACTAACTTTGTTGATATTATGAAAATAATATAGCATTCATCATTTTTTATTTATTTATTTAATTAAAATTTTGAATAAAAAATTCAAACACCTTTCAATTAATTTCCCATTGGAATTAATGACATTTGACAAAACAAATTCAAATTGAATTTGAAGATTGTTAGAAAAACAACAAAATACACTCCTGAATAATCCTTTATATTTTTAGTTAATAATTTATTATTATTATTATTATTATTATTATTATTATTATTATTATTATTATTATTATTATTATTAATATTATTGTTGTTGTTGTTGTATGTCACTAAGAATCCTGATTGATCATCTTTACTGTGTGGTAGCTAGCATTAGCAACACAGCTAAATATGTGGGCAGTGCCCCCAAAAATGTGCCAAAATCCCTTCCAAAGTTCTCCTGTAGGTATCCACTCTTGTAGATTACATTCTCCCAGCATAATAAAGGAAAAATTGGGGGAATTTTTATCTATAAGTACGATTCACCATTTTCCCAGCTGATCTGTGTATTTTTACTTATTGTTTGTATACCTCTGTAGCTGTTGGTGGACAAATGAATCAAAGATTGTAACAGAAACAGAAGAATAAAGAGTAAAACGTTGCTTGTTTGTTACCTCCCTTAATTAAAAGACATGTCTGAACAACATGAAACCACTCTGAGGTTTTGCTGCAAGCTGATATTTCATTTTGAAGTTCTGCAAAAATATTTAATAAAAAATGAAAGCCAGCTGAGCAAAATAATATAAAAGGTGTCATTTTTTACACATTTGTTTTTATGTTTAGACTGTTTTCTTTCATTTGTACTTTCATTAACACAGTCCTCCTACAAATGAAGAAACGACTGAAGGAGCAAGGATCACAAATGAGCTAACTATGAAATATATAAATATTTTTTAGACATGATAACTATTTTTTGAGGGTTTTTTTGTTTCTCTCAAGACTAATGTGGAAGAAATGTGTTTTTTAAAGCAATTTTTGGAGCCCTCTAATTTTTTAATTGTCACTGTAATGAATTATATGTTTACAAGTATGTGTTTCAAACTATTTGGTTTGTTAATTTATGCTGATTAACTGTTTCCCCGGTAATTACGCTCAAATAATTACAACATTAATCATTTGTGTGTGAATTCTCTGCACAAAAGTTTAATTTGAGCACAAATTTAGTGACAAAGACAACATTGAAGGGGAGAATAATAAAACCTTACTAACTCATCCTGGTCTGAAATATTATTTTAGAGCCAACTGAATTTATCCAGACTTAGCGGCTGAGCTGAGGGCTTGACTTGTGCTTTAGAGCTCAGATGGTGAATAATAATAATAATAAAAAAAAGGTCCCATTGGTGATTTGAGTGCACAAGAAGCCATCTGTAGGTCTTGTTCATAAAAAAGGCAAACAGAAGTGTGATGGGGTGGACTCATCTACGTTCCCTTGACATTTTTCAGCATCCTTGGAGGACTGGCCGGTACATAAAGAGCCATAAATGATTTTCTCAGCACCGCAGGTCCTGCCTGTGTTCAGGGAAATGACAAGAGTATTAGAGGTAAAGGTAAATGTGTTTTAGAGCCCCAAAAGTCGGAATCACACGAGTGATAATCTGTAAAACGAAAGGCCAGAGGAGCAGAGGGTTACACAACACTTCTGCAAGTGAATAAAAAATGCATAAAACCTGTGTTGAACAGTGTTTATCTGAGCGGTGCCTTTCTCTGTGGAAAAATTACAGCACTCCCTTTTGTAATTTCTCTATTAATTATTAAAACAGGTCATAGATCTATTACTTCTCAAGGTATTGACAAAAGCTGCCCTTCACGCCCCCCCCACCAACCCAACAAACCTAAATTGGAAAAGCGCTAAATAAACCTTTTCATGTAATCATACACATATTTTATTCATGTAATGATATGCCATAATGGCCGAGTCCTTCCGTGTCTACGCTGCCTGCATCCGTGGAGCAAACACAGCGCGCTGTAACCCAACAGATAAACAGGGAAAATACCAGAACTCTATAAATACAGGACAAGAAATGCAGATTTCTCTTTATTTACACTCCGCCCTAAAGCTTGTCCATTTTCATTACCCTGAATCGTGCACCCTGCGTGAACAGGTGTGATAAATTTCTGAATCTGACTTGATGAACAACTTTTAATGCTAAGATGCTGGGGAGGAAAAAGCAAGAACTGTCAAGCATGTGGTGAGGAATGAGCGGGAAACTAAATCGTTCTGCAACAAAATATTCCACATGCACTCTATCGCATTCTAATAAACCACGTTCTCCACCGGTGGGGGGCATTATGACTGTCCATTTGTCTTAGCCGGGCCACCACTGTTAGGAAGATATTCTCCTCTCTGCCTGTGCAAAGTTAAAAGTGATGCTGGCGACCGCTGCAAGCCATTTGTCTCTGGTAACGCTGGTTTGCAGGAAGCCAGGACCTCAGCTCTAGTTGTCAGCTCGAGCGGATGATGCATCATTGCTATCACTTGCACTTGTTTAATTACATCCACGTATGGGGTCTGGTATGATATCCTTCAAAGCAAATCCATCATGGGGAAACTTTAACCGAGGCCTGCATCGCTGTGTCACATAATCCTGTGTTTGACAGAATATGTGAAAGAATATTTCAGCAATAACTTAAGAAACAGTATGGTATCTTGACAGCTAATCCATTAATACGGTTTATCACACCCGTGGAATAGAAAATGAATTCTTCAGATTTTTCCTGGGCTGCAAATGAATAATGAGCAGCACATGTAGATATGCTCCTGACAAAAAAAGTCTTTGAGGAACAACCTCTTTCTGTTTGAGTGACTGATTTTAGACTTTAACCTTGTGTTGTTTAGTTAGGGTTAGGGTTGGACGTCATTGAATTATCTCACACAGGTTTTACGTAAAAGCGTCATCTGCACAGAACAAGCTGCATGTTTTAATCCAAAATGCCCAGAGTACTACAGAGAGAGAGAGAATACCTGACTGGGCCAACAGATAACAACATATGACTCACTCACTCACTCACTCACTCACTCACTCACTCACTCACTCACTCACTCTCTCACTCTCTCTCTCTCTCTCTCTCTCTCTCTCTCTCTCTCTCTCTCTCTCTCTCTCTCTCTCTCTCTCTCTCTCTCTCTCTCTCTCTCTCTCTCTCTCTCTCTCTCTCTCTGTCTGTGCTTTAAAATGGATTGATGTTAGAGCATCCTTTCACTGCATTCAAATAAATTCAAATGACTGAATTTTATTTGCTTAGACGCGCTGATGTAAAGCTTGTGACAAATGCATGAAAAAAAGTCATAATAATGCAGATTGTGGAGGGATATTGTTTTAATTTACATGTGATTTCCATTTAACCACCACTTTTTATTCTCCTCAGTTCTCCACATCAGCCATCCCTATATGTTTGTTTATTTTTTTCTTTCTTTTTGCAATTTATGGACTGTTCAAAATCCCACTTTCTTTATTATTCACCACTTTTTTTGACATATAATGAATGTTTTTGTTCACCCCTATTTTAGTCTTGAAAGTGTGTATCTCAAACTTTGAGACATTTTAGGAATTTTAAGAAATGTGCATTTGTCAGCATTTATTTTGTTGCATATTCATTTGATAGCTAACTAAAATTAGCATATGCTTACATTGCTCTGCCCCTTCCTCCCTGCAGCCAATCAGAAAACGGCATCAAACTGTGCATGCAGGCTCATTCCTCCTCTGCAGCACATGAGCATAATGGACAACTGATACTACTTAGACTCATTTCTGCTCCTCTGCATTTTTCACTAGCTGCATGTAAACATGGATTCAGCATTACATTTGCTTGTCCAAATAAAAAGAGCTTGCAAAAGTAAAGAATGTATTTGTCCGACATGGCGGCACTCAAGGGAACAGTTGGTGTGTGACTGCTGGCTTTGCCGTGGTTTATATAATGTTAAACTAAACAACCAAAGCACACACACACACACACACACCCTGTTAACACACTGCCTGTTTAATGTTCAGACAGTTGTCCTGCAACTGTCTCCTTATATTCACATTACTGTTTTCTTTTGCAAACAACTTCCTTGCCCGAGAAGATCCTCGTATGTTCATAAGAGAAATGTGCTGCTCCTCTCTGCTCTTTCCTCTATTGATTAATGGAAAAAGAAAACCTCTGTGTTTCTCCAAGGAGGATACTCCTCTAAGTTTGAAAAATGCAACAAATCTACAATGAAAAGCAAAAGCAACTCGATCTTGACTGCTTCTCGTTTCCCTAATCTCCACTCGAGAGTGAAATAAAGCCGCGTTTTTGAGTTTGCCACCTAACTCGATGGCTCCCTGGATGACTAATGTGTTGCCAGGACAGAAGCTTTGCAATGTGTGCCGAGATCTCCCGAGGCCTTTGTGGTTCTCACATGCTGGACATCCCCATTGAGACAGTAAAGAATAGGTGGTCACAAGGTATGGACACAATGAAACAGAACTCGGGGACTAGAACAATCGACTGAGCTGTCAGATGGTGACAGAAACTGTAATTAATGATATTTTCTATTTTCACAGAAGAGAATGAACGACTGACAGAAGCATTATTAATGAGCACAGCCTTGTTGAGGGGAATAATGGCAGTTTATTAGCAGCAAGACGGATTCAACAGACCTCTCTCAGACAAAAGGTTTAGACACATTGAAAAATGGAGACAATCTGCCTTTAAGATCTGATGGGAGAAAATGTTCAATACAACAAAAATGTCTGTATTGTGATCATATTCTTTTCTCTTTTTTTCCCCCTCTGTGAAACCATCTGCTGTGTAAGTCAATAATAAAAGAATTGTTTCTTTTAGAATCTTATCTGTTGAAAAGAGTAAAAGTTGACAGCAAAATAGCAGCACATTTCTTTTGCAATCTCTACAATTACTCTGCACATCTGTTTGACAGGTACATTCTCTGCTGTAAGCTCAGATGTATGAGAAATAGCTGCTTATTTAGAGTGGATTTCATTTAACATTGATGCATGGTTTGTTCTCTGCCTGAAAGTAAGAATATCATTTAACTGCAGAACATAAAGCTGTGGTACGTAGTTTGAAAATTCTAAAGTAAATGCTTAAATGTGGCTATCTGACTCTGTTCTATGATATCAGGTAGGTAATCCTTCATAATTTATATTTCCCCTCCGATGACCTCTACAGCTAAACGAATCATTACACGAGCCTAGATCATTTGACCAATATTGCATATCCACAAGAGGGAGCGTCAGTCAACAGGAATACGCCTCAATTCCCAGAATGCACTGCGGAGTGATGCACTGACTCAGTTAGCTTAGCGCACCAACCTAGCTTGAATGCTACCTCAACCTGTACTGAATTAATGTCGGTCTGTAAACTTCATGCTAACTGAGGAGGGAGAGCAATGAAAATGCATTTATCTTTTGTGTATTGAAGCTAAGTGATTAGCATTGTACTATTGACAAATTTGGCTACTGCGGTCTGCTTTCATCAACCCCCCTCATGAGATCCATGCTGGTTGCCAGTTAGGAATCAGCGCCAGAAGATTATGAGTCATACACAGTAAGTTGATAAGCAGATAAATACATTTCACTGTAATATCAAGTTGTTGGTAATTGAAAAAAGTAGCTTGAGATATTTTTAGAGACAACTATTTGTTTCTAATTCACCGTTTTTAGCTCAACGTTAGCCTCTAGCCTTCTTTACCTGATAGTAGAGTTAAACAAGAAGATGCCATCGCTTCTTAGGGGTACAAGAAATAACTTCTGGGTCGCTCCTGTTACTGGCTAACATTCTTTGGGCAGCAGTAGCTCAGGAGGTAGAGCGGGTTGTCCAGTAATCGGAAGGTTGCAGGTTCGATCCCGGCTCCGGCCAGAGAATGCTGCTGTGTGTCCTTGGGCAAGACACTTAACCCGCCTTGCCTGCTGGTGGTGGTCGGAGGGACTGGTGGCGCCAGTGCTCGGCAGCCTCGCCTCTGTCAGTGCGCCCCAGGGCAGCTGTGGCCACATCGTAGCTCATCCCCACCAGCGTGTGAATGGGTGAATTGAGTTGATTGTGTTGTGAAGCGCCTTGGGGGGTTGTAGAACCCTAAGAAGGCGCTATACAAATACAGACCATTTACCATTTACCATTTCCACATTGCTACTGCTATTTGATGGCCGGTGTTGAGTTAAAATGCTGGCGCAGTGTTTGTGTTGAAGACTTGGCAACCTTGCGGGCTCACATATGATTGGCTATGGAATCAGTAAGTATGAAGGTGGAACAGATAGTAAACAAAGGCTCCGTCCCTCTTTAGTTTTTTTTTTTATTAGAAAAACTGACAACCCCCAGCCGGCTGAGAAGGAAATCCGTTTCAATGTAACCTTCCTTCCAACATGACTGAGACATTAGACTGTTTTGTGATTATTTCATCATAAAATTCTTACTTATTGGGATTTTAGCTCTCACATGAACGTGCGTTTAGGTTCATATAAAAGTAATTTCTGTCTAAGTAATCACATTATGCAATCTGTGCATTTACCCAGAAATGATCCCATTTTTCCTCCTGATTTCTTATGGATATAGACAGGAATAACTCGCATCGGAGTGATGCGTGTTATAGTAATAACCCCCATGGCTGGCAAAGGGATTTGTGCAGCAGATTCTAGTTCCTTCTCCTCCTCATTCATTTCACTGGACTAAAATATGACGTAGATGTGACACTAAAGGCTTATGCCACTGAATAGATGGATGAGATGATTTCCAGAAATGAAACGCTATAATACCCCCCCACCCAACCCCCAACCTATATTCAGTAAATGCAATTGATTCTCATCCAGCAACTTCGACTGTATTATGTTTGTTTGAAAAGTTAAAAGAATTCGGCTAATTTCTCCCCAACCAGGCAGTACTTAACCAGATTAGAGTGGCCACTTCAAGCTTTGTTGATGCATCCAAGTGAGGCAGGGTAGCCCAGCTGCAAAAGCTGATCAAAAGAGAGAGGGGGAATGTGATATTAGCATCAAGTGCTTCAGCGAGTGACTCAGACAAAAACATTGAAAAAATCATCATTATTAGACAACTTCCTTTTACTCGTGTTTGGGAGTGAATATATCTGTTTGTCAAGCAGCTGTGAGCATCCATACATGGCATTGATTTGCGCTTTATCCAGCATTATAAGGCAATTCCTCTCTTCCCTTTTTCACCCCCTTATTGGTAATATGCTAATGACATCCGCTGTGATTAGTGATTTTTCTTCTAATCTTTATTCCGCGGTGGCCTGAGCAATCACAGAGGTAGAGCTTCAAGATTTCTGCAGCAGCAAGCTGCTTCTGACTGCTCTTGCCTGTCTGCTCTGACTCAATTTAATTTGAATAAGAACCAAAAAAATTATTCAAAGGGCACTTTAGTGTACCACTGCGTATTTGAAGATCCAGGAAATACACTCATAAGGAGAGATGGGGTTTTTTTTCCAGCCATGACTTAACCTGTTTTGAGTAAAAAGTGTTCAAAGAGGAATTTCCTGTTTCATCACTAATAAGCAAAGCCTTACAGACGAATGTGGCAAGTCAACACAGACTTGTCTTCTTTTTTTTTCTTCGTTTTGGAAGAATTTCTTCCATTTCTATTTAATAAAATAATGATAATACTGGGATTGATAATAACTCTGATTAGTTTTAAAGTCACCATTAAACAGTGATGTTTTGCATCCATCTTTAGACGCTTCTGCTTAACTCACAGGGGAGGTGTGAGGATGACACGGGATGTGTCGAAACATTTCAACCCAACTCCATCCAGAAAGCAGGACTGATTTTTTTTTTCTTTTATTGTTAACTTTCAGCAATAAAAGATAAAAACTGTTTTACACAAACTCCACTAGCAGGAAGTCGATTTAAATTCACGCTCGGAACATTTAGTGAGACATCATTACAGAGTTCAGCCCTCCTCCGCCCTCCACCTCCCTAGCACTGAAAAGAGGTTTGCATTTTATTCTTGAAAATGAAAATCCTTCCAGGAGTCTCTGCTGAAGTCCGCCTCTTCTGAAGTGTGTTTGAATGGAGACACTACAGGGTGCAAATCCTGGTGCATTGAAATGCACCTGGACACCCCGCCACCACCTTCCTGTCTTAATTGGCAGCCTTCTCATTTGGCTTTGATACGGCACACCATCATCTGCATGAGCGGAGCAAGCCATTGTCTGGGGAGGAAGTTTAGGTGAGTTACAGGCTAATCGGTCGAGACAATGCAGGAGAGGAAGGAGTTCAACATGAGGCCATGAAGCAACCCTAAAACAGTGTCAATTACAGCTTAGATTCATACTATATGGTCCCAGCAATATTTTCATTTAGCTACGGAGGAACTGCGTTATAAAAGGAGGAAGAGCGGGCCGTTAAACCTGACTTGAGGCAGCAACGTCTATGGACCTTCTAATTATGAGCTCTATCCCAGCGACAACATGGGGAGCAATCTAATGATAAGTCATCACACATGTTCTCTGTGAAAACATGGAAGAAAAAAATAAGCTCAGTGATTCTGTCTAGTACCATTACCACAAAATAGCCAACTTTTTAAAGAGCAAGTTCACCAAGAAATCATTTTTTAGGTGTTATTTTTTTAAATCAGTCTGAGTTTAACACACATGGTAAACATGAAAATAGTCTTCTACCCCTATTTCCTGCATTAGCCACCGATAGAAAATAAACAGAAACATGCTCTGATTAAAAAAGCCAGTGACACGTGCACGCCACTATGTCAAATTAGCATTCATGGACTCAGCCATCTTGGCTTGCCATGGGGAAAGCTGTTGTTGAATTAGCATTCAGGAAAGAGCAGAGCTAGTAGAAGCTAGCCATTAGCAGTAGCAACTCCACCACACAGCAGAACTCCTGCATCAATGTTGCAGTGCAAACGGAGTCAGTGGTAGAGTCGTGTTGCTGTTAGCCAATCGGATGCAAGATGTCTAAAATTCAGGAAATAAAACTCCAGATCCTGTCATCTTCAGCTCCCCTGTGGTCTGGCTCACTTCTAGTTCCTGAAACAGGAGTGCCAGAGCTTTTGAGATCGACTCACAAGATATTCATTAATACTAGAGAGAGCTGCAGATGTGTTGATAAAATGAGTGAACTTGGTCTTTAATGCTAAGTTGTATAAGTTTTCAGTGTAGACGTTTTGATCCGGAAAGGTGTGGCAATAATAGTCACACCACCTGCAGAAGTGAAAAGGACCTCCTGCACAGTTTTGTGATGAGGTGAAAAGAAACAATCATGGCATTACGCTCCCGCAGGATTCGTCCTCTCCTCAGCAGTCAGCTCTAATCCATCTCAGCAGCGAAAGGTGATAATTAAAAAAAGGATGCACCTAATACCTTGAATAAGGAAAAATAAAAAAGTTCATGAAGTACTTACAGTCAAAGCAGAATTTTTTTTTATGGAAATTGGAAAATTTAATGTCCCACAGAAAAGATCGGAGAAATTTGAAAAGTGACTCCTAGACGTTAAGAAAAGACTGAAAGTGACGGAGCAAGAGCTCAGTAACTGTTCCAAGTACTGTTCCAATCCTAAGTACATATAATGGCAAGTTCGCTCAAAGTTCTCAGATATGTTCTTGCTCCGCCCATTGTATCGAGGATGCACTGATTCGTCCTTCTGCGGACTTGGGACAGCAAAGTTTCCCATAATGCATTGCGCCGCTAACCATTATACTCCGAACGGCAGAGGAGAAAGCAGAAATACAAATAAATCAATATAAAGTTGTCTGTTATTGTAAATAATTGCATATAACCTGTAACATTTGCTTTGTATTTGTTTTTGTCTTCTTTCAGACTCTTCACGATCCCTCCAAATGCTAATTAGCTAACCCACTATCAAAATAAAAGCATCATTGCTTTGTTTTGATGAAAAATAAACTTCTTTTCTTCATTTAACAGCAGGAAATGCTGGTATTTTATCAGTTTTGATGAAAAGTGGACCAAATATAATACAAATAATACGTTTTCATTGTTTTTTTGTCATTTAAGAAACAGACTAGACTTTTATTTTTATGACAGGTCTTTTTTTTTTTATCGTAGCAACAAGCAGCGCTTCTTGCCACGAGGCAAAGTAGTACGCTTGTTCCAAATGCCGTCCTCGTCCTCCCGTACTCGGAAGAACAGACTTTCTGGTGTCCTAGCCAAGAACACAAGAATGTACTAGCGTCCTTGAGTATTGAGAAACGGTGTTCTAGGACTAAACAAAGACAGATGAGTCGCCGTGGCGACCCCTGAAGGGAAAAGCCGAAAGAGAAGAAGACGGGTTATTTTCAGTTTTCTCAGACACCAAATTAAAAGAAACGAACAGAAATTGTCAAGTTTTCAAACCTACTATTTTGGGTCTTTTTAAATAAACACCACTGTGTGGCCAAATTTGCACAGATTTAGCTTTGTCAGACATTTGTGTTACGATCCAGTCGTGCGTCATAACTCGTCTGAGAGCTGAAAAATGGATTTAGTTAAGTGCAGGAAGTATTGTGTTTAGCTCAGGGCGAAGACTTGTGTTGAGTTATGGCAGGCGATTACCCACAGCTCTGGTCTGGGGACGACATGGGGTATTTGTTTACATCAAAGGAAATGAAACTATTTCCATTTAACTGCTCTGATTATTGGCCTCCTCCTCTTGATTCCTTTCGTTTCCTACTGTTGCAACGGTTATCTCTGCTTTGACTGCCAACAAAAAAAGAGTCCTCTGAGCGAGGAAATAAAAAAGGTGTGTATTACACGGAGCGTTGAGGAGGAATCCTGTTTTCCATTACGTCTTCATAACTGGCTGACTTTTTATGCAGAGGTGCTGATGCAATTAGATGTTCTCGTAGTCGACGTGTGCCAGAGTGGACTTGGGTTTCAAAGAGTCAAAGAAACACCATCTCCGTCCAATTTTACAGGACCTGAGCTTAATTCCACCTCCTTTATCTAATAGAGTTGCTCTTTTTTTTTCCAAAGCCATGTGGTTTTCTGTGAGCCGAATCAAAATAATGAACTACAGTGTTTGGCAGCCGTGAGCCGAGAGTCTGATGTTTTATCAAAAGCACCGGCGACTTTAACAAGTTTATCCTTAAGAATCCCCATTGCTGCAGAGATCATTATCTATGTTTCAGTTATGAAGATATAGTGTCCTCACTGACGGCGGACAAAGAAAGACAAACAGAAAATTGCGGCCTTTGATCTGAAACAAGAAAAAGGCTAAATATTAGCCGGATGGTTGTGACCCTACGCTGAAAACGCACCCTTTACCTACATTTATTTGCAGCCCTAAACGCTACTGACAAAAGCTCCATATCTTGATTTCCTGCGTGCATATATTCCTTCCTGTGCACTGTCAGCATAATCCCTGCCAGGAGTAAGTGCTGCATAGCCCTGCTAGAGAGACAGCAGCAGTGACAGAGTGGAGGTTGTAGACGCTGGAAAGAAGGATGAGGTTGATCCCTTGTAAGCTGGCCCGTGGCCCCAACCCTCAAGTATTTATCTGAGCGGCGATGGGTGTGAATCCATCACTGGCTGTACAGATGAAGAGGCGCCTCAGCTTGCTCGCTCTCCCTCTCTGATTCTACCGCCCTCTTGAGGAAACAAACTGACGGGCAAAGGTAATGAATGCATGCATGTAAATGCATCGTTTCTGCATTTAAGGTGGCTGCAGGTTATCTTTGAGTCTCAACCTGCTTAAGAAAAGCACCTCTCTTCTTTGCTTCTTGGGTTTTGGAACAAAGTATGAAACACAAATCAATACACAGACATGGGCCATTCAGTGAAAAAGGGGTTTTATGTACACACAAAAGCAAAGTTAGGAAGGCTAAAACGTGCGAAAAATACTCCAACGAATCATCAAAGCGTATCGATGTGGTTCATGATCCTAAGTTGCAGCTTAAAAGACACAAAAGAAAAAGTCTGAGGAGCAAATCTACAATCCACTACCTCCACAATATTAAATTGTTGCTCACTCATTACGTTAGGCACAGATGCCTTATCCAATCGGCAGCTGGTGTGCGGTATATTTCCGTTAATATTTCACATTAGCCTGTAGCCCTACATAATATCGGATGATTGCTTGTCTGTTACGCTATATGATGAGAAGTGTTCGGGGCTGCTAATGTGAGACGTCTCTGTTTACCAGTTTGATGGATGGCCTCCCTGATAGAACCTGAGCCACGTTCAGGGGTGTCACAGGAAAAAGATGACAGATGGGCCCAGCTGTTAAAGATATCGACACTTTGACCAGCCCATAAAGACATTAGTCACAGCGTGACTAACCAGCACTGAGGGAGAGTGGCTGACTCTTCTTATTAGGACGCGGACTGCAACAGGAAGTGTGACAAATTATAGACTGTTTATTTATTAAAACCATGAATATTTTGGCGGAAGACAAACGAAAGACAACGCCGTGAACTGTGAAGAAGGGAAGCGAACAACAGGAGTTGTATCATGATTAACTGTCACAAGAGATTAGCGGGCAGTAATAAAGATAAACGGGGAGGTTGCTGATGCAGTAATGTAATATCAAGTGATGGCAGATATCCAGAAGTCAGAGTCAGGATGAAAGAGAGGACACTAATGGCTCTTAGGGATCCTACATGTCAGTTGCATCATATTTTTATGATGATAATACACAACTGGTACACACGGTCTTAATGAGAGTGATGCTGCAATGTCGCTTCTGCACAGCGTTTATTTACTCACCAGAACAACATCACCTTGTTGTGTGTTTATTATTATGACCAGATAGAATTTCTGTAAATCTGAGCTATGTGGCATGTTCCAGTGATACCTGGACAATTAGATTCTAGCACACACTCACTCATCAACATTAGGTGGATATATGTCTCGTGGAAAGCATTCCTTTAAAGCTGTTATGGCGAATTTACAGAACAAGCTAGGTTTTGAACACTCACCCCTCCCCTCGGGTATCTTCCCTGGATCCATGTCCGTCGGAACCGGAAACCCGTGATGCCAGAAGAAATGAGATAGCGCTAAACACCTGTCGCCGTATTCTAGGTCCAAACGTCTTTTGTTGTCCATGACTTCAAATGGTGTTTTTCTTTTTGTGACTCTGGTAGTTTGTCCTAAAGTTGAAGTGGTAGCAGCCGGCTGTTTCTCCTTCTCTGATATTATTGAGTGGAGAACGTCTCACACCAGTGGTGTTCTGTTGCTAAATACGTGAGTGTGTGATGAGTGGAGGACCCAGGGAAGTGCAGCGATTCAGCAAGACCGACAACCAGATGGTCCAATAGTTGATTTTGGTCCAAAACGTGTTATTGGCGGAGGTTTTTAGACAAAAGCGAGAGAAACACTTCATTCATTTATTTTTTTACATATTTTTTATATTTATAGCTATATGATGTTAGAACATTGTTAAGAGGCATGAAAGAAATGTTTTAAGCTAAATTGTTTTCCAAATTTGCCATAGCAGCTTTAACTGTTTCACTGTTTGCAAAGAAGTCCAGCAGCTGGTTACATGTGGCACAATAATGAATAAATATTGTTTCTGTCCGCATCAAGAGTTAAAAGATTTATTCAGTACAGGTGGCATCCAGTGCTGTAACCTGCAAACAGTTAAAGGGGTCATCACCGGAATTTTTCACTTTTCCACTTAAAAAATGTCTATAATGGCTTCCTAATGATTTTTCACTGGCTGAGAAGTCGATATTTAACATTGAAGCGTTTGTTTAATCTTGCCTTCTTCAACCAGCTCACATGCATCTCACGAGCACGCGCACTCCAAAACGAGATTAGCCTATATGTCGGCACAAAGGCCGAATATAAACAAATATGAAGCAGCAGCGAACAAACCAGCACAACAAAGCTCATTTCATAACGTGAAACTCATAAATTATGTCTTACCGTTGACGACTCATGTTATAATCCGTGTTATGGGAAACAAAACTCCGATCGGTTTGTGTATTCCATCTTCACAACAGCATAAGAGCTGATGCCTGGCTGTTAGCTTGCTTTGTCCCAACTCAACAACAAACGAGGACGCCATTACGCACGAGGCGAGGGCTCATACATACATGGTTGGATCACGTAGGTCACTGCCAGGTCGGGTTCAGTTATAACTTTTGTTATTTTGGAGCAAGACGCTGAAGCTGCTTCCTGCTTCCTTCCACCAATCAACGCGCTCCTCTGTCCCGCACGCGTCCGAGACAGCCGAAATATCGCGTGTGATCTCATGAGAAAATATGCCCTTTACAAAAAAGGATTAAAAAAATCACATTTTTTATTTATTTTTCCAATACAATTTATTTTAATGGTCTAAAAGACTATAATAGGATTATAGGTGATGACCCCTGTAACTGGTTGATTCTGTTTGTGCTCAGAAGTTTCCACAATAAACCGGTTCACACAGCAGGATAATCATGCCAATTGTTTTTACCTGCTCCTCCTCTTCCATAATCTTACACATGGCCATGTGTGGTCTGGCCTCTTGGAAGCACGTTGGGACCTCTGATCATAAATCTGAGCTTTTCAAACATGTTGGATTGTCTTGTGATTTTTCGGAGACAAACAAACGTGCTACCTGTTGAATATGATATGTAGCCAATCAGAAAACAAGGTGAGGGAAGCGCGTAGCATGCTCCTCCTCCGCCATGTTGAAGTCATATTTTATCTTGCAAGATTTCCTGTCTGAAAAGGGGACTGCCTCTGAATGAAAACTGTTCGTGTGTAGTATTTGCAGAGTTGCTGACCACCATTACTGTGTCGTCACTCATGCTTTGAAAATTGTCTGACTCTTTAAAAATCCTGCCATGTAAACCGGACTTTAAAAGTTAATGAAAACAACTGGAAGACCACAAAGTTGGATTTCTGACTTAGGAAGTTAGGAATTACCGACAAGCTCAGACCTCAGATTCCAACATGGCTACCTCAAGAACCAAAAGCTATAATAAATATGATGATAAACGCTTTATTTTACTTTTAAGTTCTTGTCTTAACAATTTGTTCATGCAAACACTTTTCAACCAGTGTCTCTATAATGTTTGAATGCATATTTGTATTTACAAAAATCCTGGTTACTGATTACACAATTAGTACATTCTTTATTTTTTTCCTTTATCTGCAACTGGAATGCTGTCAAGAGAAGTCTCATGTTAATTCTGGGTCCACCTTGTATCCCATAACGACCGCAAGCTCCAGTTACCACTAAAACGCACAAAAGGTGCATGAAAATCTAAAGTTTACTTTATATGATCTTTCTTTTGCAAATCTGAGGAATATTTTAAAATTGAACCAAGTAAATTCTGAGCTTTTATTGTGAATAATGAACATAATAATGTTTTCTGATATTTTCATGTGAATCGAGTCTGTCCTGAAACGTAAGATGATTCAGGTCAGAACGAAAGCAAAAACCCATATGTGGCATTCAGATCCAAACCTGAGCCGCTTCATGAAAAATGAGCTCAGAGTGAGTTTCCAGTCCAAAAGTTTTGGGCATCATCCACTCACACCTGTCTGACCTTGTTATTAGTGACGATATCATGCTAAACTGCACAGACGAGTGGGAGTGAAATAAGACAGGCCACTGAACCCGAGCATTTTAAAGTGCAAAAAAGTCGTTAATACGTAAAAGTTCATCAATCATGAGTTTTTAAACGACGTATGGTCTTGTTTCACTAGATGCACGCTTTTCCTCTCGTGCTGAGGCGCACGTGTCATTTGAAAAGAAAGAAAAGCAAGATGAAAAATAAATAAATAGAAAAAAAACGAGAGGGACAAAGAGATCACAACACACAAAAAGTCAGGTCATTATTTCAACACTGCAGGGGAGTCAGTTAAACATTGTTCTGTTCAATTTGACTCCCTGAGACACTACATGCTGCCATGGGTTTAAAGCAGCTCATACCTTATTTTAAACATTGTTATGCATCTCATAAGCATGGCTGTTTGACTACCCACCAAGCTGTGTATCTCCTGCACAGCTTGAGCATCCGCAGGTTGTTAACAAACAATTACTGTAGCCAATATCACTTAGAGAGAAACTTTAATCTCATCTGAAACTTCACCAACTTTAGAACAACTTTAATATAGAGGTGGGGGCTGTTTTCTTTAAATTTAGTTAGTTCTCATTAAATTTGAGATTTTTATTCAGTTGAAGTTGTTTTCAGTCATTTTGTTTGCAATTTCATTGCAAACAATCTAATAAAATAACATTTTTTATCTCGTGTTGCATGCAGGCATAAGAACATCACTAACAGTAAAACATAAAAATCTAAGATGTTGTTTAAAATAGAACCTCAATTAACTTTCAGTAAGCTCAACAACAGATTTCTATTTGTATCTATAAATATGAAGATTGCTGGTGAGAGGGAACAATGATCTGATTTAGATTTGCCTGCAAAAGCCTTCCTGTTCTCTGAATGCTAAAATACTTATAAAAAAACATCACACCTGAAGGATTTAGTTTTATTATAGCATCAAGGTGCTTAGTAACACTGAACCAGAGCAGATAGGAAATATTGTGGCTGACCCTTCCCATCCTGGACATTCACCTCCCTGTGGGAGGAGGCTGCCATCCATCAGAACCAAAACCAGGAACAGCCTGTTTCCAGCTGCTGAACGTATCTGAGTAACCCCCCATCCCAACAGAAGTAAAACAAAAACCTGCATACTGCACCTTATACAACTAATAATTAATTAAGCTTTGCACACTGCTAATGTCGTCTCACATCATCTACATATGCTCACATGTTTACATGTGTTTATGTTGCTTGCACGCGTTAATTGTCTCCTGCACCAAAACAAATTCCTCATCAGTGAGACAATTAACTTGGCAATAAATGTAATTCTGATAATGATTTTAATAAAGGTAGAGGATAAAACCCTGGCTGACAGCTGCTGTCTCCAAACTGTTAAGACCTTCCACCCTTATTGTTCCAGGTGTATCTGTATTTTTATTCTTTACTGTTATATTTTACCACATCATCTCATTATAATCCCGTTAAGTTTCTGAAAATGTTTTTTTTTTTTCAGAAACAATGTAATTGGACAATATTTATCCTATTAAACAAAATTATGTAAAATTGATTTAAACAAAATAATTTAAAAAATACATAAATTTGTTCTTTCTAATTTTAGTAACACTTTACAATAAGCGTCCCTTTATTAACATTACTTAGTGCATTAGTAAGCATTAATAAACTATTACATAAAGTATTAACAGTTGCTTAATATTAATGTTAATATTAAGTAATGCATTACTAAGCAGACACCCCCCTGCCCATTGTCCTAACCTTAAGGACCCTTAATAGTTAACAATATCGCAAAAATTAATAATCACTAAGTAACGTTAATAAAGTGACCCTGCGTTTATTAATGCACTAAGTAACGTTAATAAAGGGACTCTTATTGTAAAGTGATACCCAGCATTTTAAGCAATTTGTTTTTCTAAAAAAAAAAAGTGATGCACATCTTAAGCAGAAGCTTGCATTAAAAAAATAAATCTCCATTTTGACTATTTAAATCCGTTCCCCACCATCAAAATTTCCACAATGTCATATTCATGCACTTAATAAATAATTTGGTCTTTTGGTTGGAATAATTGATAAGGTATATCATTGCACCGTTGTGTTTCTGCACAAATATTGTGATCCACGAGAACGTTCCTCCGGTTCGTCCTTGAGCCTTCGGGTCAGAGCGGCTGCAGCTGGGCTCGTTTCACCGTTAAAGTCAGGCTTTAGAATCACATTCATTCATCTGAGTCACTATTTGATACGTGTCTGTGTGCACTTTGAAAACAGAATCCCTCAACAATCCAAAAAATGTCCTCCTTCTGAGAGCTAGATAATAACCAGTCCAACTTCAAAACAGTCTATTCTAATTAAAGCGCCGGTTCAAGGCAGAGCTACATTCCACAGGCAGCAATCTGATGGATTCACATGAAACAGCCAGCCTTTCTGCATACTTTGATCACTGAGGTATTCATCAGATGTCAATCATTCAGCATTTAAAAGGAATTCATTTATTGAAGCCTGCATTCCAGATTGCTTTTATTTTGAAAATATGTTGACTTTTGTCAAAAAAAAAGTTTAATTGTTAAATAAGGTTTCATGCCTGCATTGCATACATACATTTATATTGTTTTTGCCTAAAATAAAAATATCTACATTTGAAAACAGTGAGAATTAAACAGCTAAACACATAACAGGTTCTTCAGTTTATTTTCATATATTTCTCTTTAAACGAGGCATGACAGGAAGTCAGAAACCTAAAGAAAAATTAAAGTAATGTGGGGATTTTTTTTGTTGCAACGTGAATGTGCATGAGAGAAAAATGCTAATGTGGGAGTGTCTCCAAGGAAACAGCGATAGCTTACATTACTGCTTTGACTCCAGCCAGATGTGCTTCCTGCCATCGGTGCTGATCTTTTCTAAGAAAAAGAAAAACAAGGGAAAAAATGGCTTAATTTTGTATTTTAGATTGTTACATTATCAAACAGAAGCTGCCCTGAAGATTCAGTTATGCTTAGTAATATAGAATTAATTTAATAAATGATATTAAGAAATGTTAATGCAGCAGAAACAGAAAAAAATGTGATTTTTATATTTTTTAGTGACAAAATTACATATCTGAAAAAGAGTTGGTGAACATCATGAGAGTCAAACCAAAATAAGCTTTAGAAAACATATAAGTTAAATCAAGTGGAATATTATTTCTACTGGTACGTTTATGGGGATGTGAGATAACAGCCAAAAATGACCAAATGCAGAGTTGATCAGGACATCAAACTTGGCACGATGAATTCTTCTGCTTTTCCCAGAACAAATGCTTCAGCTGTCATCCAAGCAGGTTGTAAATGTGTTTTGGTTCCAATCAAATGAGGCGTTCAGAGGCAGCTTTCACATGTGCACACACTTTTGGAGTGTTTATCTTGGTGCGTCACCATTGGAATAAGAACTACTTAAAAGTCATCATCGTTGTCCACGCGGCTGTGTTTTTTTTTCACGCTCACTTCGTCTGCCTGCAAGAGCGTTAAATATTTTTTTAAAGGCTTTACATTCTCTGCTCCATCATCTCTGGCTTCACGCCGGGGAAATCAAAATAGCCTCATAAATGAGCAGTCAGAAATCTTTACAGCTTCACAGCACACATTAGGATGTTTGCCACTTAATTACAAACTGTGGCGATTTAACAGAAGAGCAGAACCAAGTTTTTAATCTTTGCACCCCCAATACACACACACACACACACACACACACACACACACACACACCCTTCCAGGAAAACTCACCATCCACTTAGAAAAAAAAGATGTCAAAAAACCAAAAAGAAAAGTCTGCAAGACAATAGAAATCAACATGGATGACAGACTTAAGTCATTGAAAACAACACTGAGTTTATTATGATATAGAATAATATTAATGTTGTGGAACACTCCTTTAATCAATACAGTGGTCTCTAGTAGGAAAGAATGCCTTGTAAGTTGTTCTCTGGGGAAGAAAAACACTGGTGCACCATTTTCAGGAACTAGAATAGAGCCACATCACAGCTGAGCTTCAGACGGCAGGATTTTAACTCTTATTTCCTGATATTTGGACATCTCGCCTCGGATTGGTTTTATCTGCACAAATAACACAAGCCTGGAGGAGTTCTGCTGTGTGGTGGAGTTGCTAATGCTAACGTTAGCTTCTACTAAATGAGACGTTCTCTGCTGTTTCCTGGAGGCTAAACCAACAACAGCCTTTCATAACCTGTGAGTCAAGATGGGTGAGTCCATGAATGTTAAGTGACAGTGTGATGTAGATCTGTCAGGCTTTTCTAATCCTAGAGTTTCACCGTCTATTTTCTATCAGAAGCTAATGCAGGAGATAGGGGTAGGAGACTATTTTCATGTTCAGCCTGCATGAAAAACCGATTATAGTCCTTAAAAATGTTTTTTCAGTGTTTCACACCTTTAATTTCTGCAGCAACATGAACATTGTTCATCCTAAATGTTGACTCCTTTTCGTAGAAATGTGAATTTTCAAACTATCTACTAACAACAAACATTTTTGTTCAATATGTTTTGCTGCTTTTGAATTAATCAACCAGCTGTGCTTTTGCACCAAACTCCACCAGATGCCAGGAATTGTTGCAAAGCGGGCTGCACCTTGAGCACTCTGTCATTAGCCTATACGTCAAAGTTTATAACACACCACATCAAGAGTGTTTAACTCATGCTGAAAAATGAAAACCGACCAGAGCACCCAGTTGGCACACATCAAGGAAATAAATCACAAGCACATTCTTGTTAATTTATCAGTGATAAAACGTTATTAGTTTGAGTTTGAACACTGTTGTTTGTTAGTGGGTGATCGTGCAACACACAGCTGTGATTCCAGGCTAGGAAGCCAGAGTAGAGTTTATATTTATTTTTTAGGGAGGTGAAAAGTGCAGAATGCTGATATCAGGGTTCATCTGCAGCACCCAGCATGAGTTAGAGCAGAATAATAAAACATGCTGGAAAAGGTAAAAAATGTATGTTTTTAACTGAATATTAATGAGTTTCCTGTCTTGAACTTTATATTTTTGGTTTGTTTTTTTGGTGTATTTTGGTGTTTTTACCAAGCGTTAACGCAAACTGGTCGGGTATCGTAAGACACATCGCTAATCAAAAATAAAGTCGGTTTTCTACTCATTTTGTTTAACAACTGCAATTCTATAGTTTTGTTAAGAGCTGCTTGTTAATGGAAAATAAAAACTTGTGATTATTTTGGTCTATATTGAAATCATTATTAATTTCTAAGACAGTAATTAGACATCCTGGGAAACAAGAGTTCATATTTTAAACAATTTACATCAGCAGGTGTCAAAGTTGTACTGTTTAGCGTTGAATATAACATTTAATTAATGAAATAAAAATAACTTTTATCATTAAAATCAATGAAGACTACCATTAAAATATGTGGCCCTAATTGGACACCTATTAAATAAATATCTTTGTGACAGTCAAATATTAATTTAAAACATGTTTTACACTTTTAAAAATAAATTAAATATTTAAAAAAAGGACATCAACTAAATAAAAATTTCTTCTGAATCATTCAGTGATAAAAGCAGAGGTTATATATTGAAAATCTCGTATATCACCAGTGTGTTTTGCCTTCATTCTACCATCTTACCATGCACTGACTCAAGGCAAAAACAAAAGGAATGTGACACATTAATGATTAAAGTATTATTAAAATACAAATCTGAGTATTCACAAAGTTCTAGTTTTACAAAGTTAACAAGTAATCCTTTCCAGACTGAATCTGTGTGATTTTTGTCATCGTTCAGGTGAATTTATCACCTATAATGATCATTTATTGCAATAGGCAACAATTTCTTGTCAGTTTTCTACATTCTAGCTTATGTTCAATAATTGAAACATGCAGCAGAGTTTTTCTAGTTACTACATACATTTATTTGCTTTAATATTACTATTGAGGAGGGATTTTATATTCAGTCAACATTCTAATCTTGTAGCAAAATTAAATGTGGGCATCCAAACCGTAAAATGGGTTTCCTAACGTGGCTGCATCAGCAGCAGATATTGTTTGTGTGAAGAAAATATTTTGACGGAAAACAAATGAAATGCAAGACCAGTCAACATTTTCTGTCAACAATAAACATTTCTCTAATTACAACATTTAATCCATGCAGAATTATCTAATATCAAACCTGCCTTGGGTTGCAAATTATAACACAACAAAGTTTCTTCTAGGAGACGAGGCTGGAACTGAACAATAAGAACATAAAACTCAAGTGCTAAACGACACATTGTGAACTTTCACACAACGTGTTTCTTTCAAACATTTAAATGGATCCTAAATGGATCAAGTTTGAATAAAAAACGCACAGAGAAGCTGTAGCTGTAATAAACCAGTGAGTTAATTACCCCAAGAGAGCAGAATTGTGTCAAAGCCTGCATTTAACGTGTTTCTGAGTTAAACATCAACAAGCAACATGTAAAAAAGCCTATGTAGATATTACTGTGTTTTTGTTAAGTAGCATTTTTTGCATAGTTTAAAATCCAAAAATCTCAAGTCAACAAGCATCTCTTACAACAAAATGAGAGCCTCACCTTTAGCAAGGACACAGCCCTGTTTCTCCACACCACTGTAAAATCTCGAGCCCCGCAGATCTTCCAACTACAATTGCAGAGCAAACTCATTTATTATCTATATTCCACGTGAAGTGTAACTGTGGAGCATCATATTATCAGAAAGTAATGGACTGCAACTGCAGCAGCCAACACACTAAATTATTTTTAATAAGGGACACCTTTTTAGTCCATTAGCACCAGCTGTAGCGATGGCTGTTGAGTTTGTCAACCTCTGTGCTGCTGATTAGCATTAGCATGCTAAAACTAAAGGCCACCAGGCTTTTTAACAGTTGTTTTCAATCCACTTGTGTATGGATGAAGGGGAGCCTGACTCACCTAACAGCACAAAGACCAGGTTGCCAGGAAAGGTAAAGAAGGTGAGGTAATACACATCTGAGTAATCCACTGTCCCTAAATCACACAAATCCTTAAACCAGAACTCACATGTATCTCCCAAACAAAGGAACATAAATATCAAGATAGTCAAGTCAGACTAAAGCTGGAAGCAGCAAAAAAAAAACAGTCATGGAATTGTAGGGTTGCTGGTTCAATTCCAGCGTATTCAATTCTGCTATTGTATCCTTGAGCAAGACACTTCACTCACCTTGATCTCTGTAGGTTGTTTTTTTAAATAAAATCATCTGTCAAATACATCATTAACATATGCTGTATGGGGAGCCTGAGTCACGCCCATTTACTTTTGGCCCAAAAACATGAATGGGAGTCTGGACCGATAAAAGCTATTTTCTGATCCTGTTTGATATGTGCCATGGATTTCACATATGATCTTCATTCATTTTAAAGGGACACTTTGCAAATTTTTCATATTTTTAAATCATGTTCTTGAGCCAGTATGTGCTAAAATGACCTTTTACAGGGTTAATGAAAGGCCACCCAGCCCCTATCGCCCCCTGTGGCCAGAATATTCCACTTGCAACTTCAGAGTGCCGCTTCGGTCTGTTGGGAAAAAACTGAGCTGACATGCCTGGCGCTGCAGTCTGCTTCCAGCATGTTTTAGATCATGAACACAGCTGCTTTGTTTGATTTAGTGATGAACCGCTCCTGTAGACACTAATGAAGGCTGAGGAGACATTTCAGCTGTTAGATTAAGGTGTTAAAAAGACGAACGCACAACGAGGAGAGATAAGTTTTGCTTTTTGTTCTACAGACAGACACTAGGGGGTGCTAAAAGCAAGCCAACATTGCCTAGTCTCCCTTTAATGACAAAAGTTCATGCCAAGAAAGCACTTATTTTCGAACAGTGGCAAAAGTTATTTTAGATTTCAAAAAGACGTAACGGACCATAAACACACGTCTCACCAAATTTATGTCATCAAACCAAGCAAGGAGAAGACAAAGAAAAATGGCTCTGAGTGTCACAAGCTTCGAATCCTTCTACCAGGATGAAAGGAGCATTAAACTTGGAGAAACCACTATAAATCTGGCCATGTGGTAAGTAGCAGCTACGCTGGGGGAGAAGAGATTCTGCAGTGACATCGTATATGTGACGTCTGATTTGTAATTGTTTTAATTAAGAATTTTTACAAGCTAATAAATCTCAGAGTAGTCGAAACACACTTTATTATTCATCATTTAAATTGAACAACTGTATGTGTGATCCAGGGCATTAGGCAAAGCGGACAGAAAATAACTTAAAACACAGATACTCAGCCAGCAGGTGGCAGTGTGTGGAACGACACACTAGTCCAGTGGCCCTTACGTGCAAGTGTACTATCAACAACCATTCATTAAAAACAGCTTTGAATATTTTTGTCATTGTAGAGACTAATAAGCACTAATAAACATTCCTGATCAAAATAAAGCAGAAGTCTGCGTTCCTGTGACGTGCTAGCACCGAGGGCTTTGCTCCAGAGCTTTAGAGCTTGGGTCAGTGGAACAATCGGCTTTACATCAGGGAAGGAGCTGTCATCGTCATGGAGGCTAAGCAGCAGATATTCAAACATCAGGTGCAGCGGGACACGAGCATCGGGCCGACAGCAGGTCACATTCGCTTCAGGAGAAATGATGGACAGGAGTGAAACACTCCACCAGATCAAAAGCCTTCACTCCCACCAGAGGGAATGTTAAACACAGCTAAGGCGGCGTGGAATAAAGGCAGAAAAATAATAATAGGGATGATCATAACAACAACGACAATAATTTATGTTTCTCGCCATCTTTCACCCCATGTGGTTAAAAGCGCCAGCTTTTGGGTCCAAACCTGCTCTCTTCTTTGTAAAAAGCCCCCCAGGAGAGACGTCTGTTTAGCGGTGACCTTTCTCTGCTCTTGAACAGGAGGAAAAAAGTCTCTGCAGACAAATCTGATTATGCAAACACTGAATCTGTTCCTCAAATGGGATCTGACTTTAACCTGAACGTCTTCCTGAATATCTGCCCTTTGTTTTGATGATGAATACGGAAACATCTTGTTGCTCGTGCCTGCCCAACTGTGGCTCATCCTTCTTCCTGTTACCTTGGGTCTAATTTAATAACCTGGAACTCCCTCAGCCAACTGCGTTCCTGCTGTGCAACCTGATGACAGAAATATGTGTAAACACCTGCACTAATTACCTTCCCATGCAGATTACTTATGGAACACATTAAAGCATGTGTAAAACGATTCACTGGTCAGAAATCAGAGCAATTTTTCATGCAACCATCCAAATACCTCGGAGCCCAGGGGAGGCAGGGCACGTTTTCCGCGGAAACTAAATGCTATTATCTCTCCGTGACTGTTCATTACCAGGGCGGTTTGTGGCGAGGCGACTAAACAAGATTGTCAAACAGACAAAGAAAGGTGTCGCTGTGCGTCCCAAAATCAGATCGAGCTGATTGTTTATGTTTGATCTAATCTGCCTAATGTGTTTATCGTCTCGTGGACGTTGGAGTTTTTCATGAATCCCCCCGGAGATTAAACGATGGCAAGACCTGTTTCCTAAAATTGGAGTCTGGTGCGAGTAACTCATGCAAAGATATGCCTCCTAAATATTTCCCTTTCGCAAAGTTTGTGATACAGTCTATTGACGGCGCTGCAGGTGCTGAGTGGAGGACAAAATTAGCACGGCACTCAGCCTCAAGTGTTCGGGAGGACTAATTGAGCCAAAACTTGTCAGAGATAGACATCTCTGATTACATTACATCAGTAATATATTCTTGTCTCACAAGAGAGCTGATACTGGAGCCACAATGAAGCAGACAAACTTCCTTCATGATTAACAGGAGGGGGTAATGATTTTTCATATCTACTAATTATCCCTGTTTGGCTATCTCACACCAGAAGTTACTGGGAGGCTGCCAAACTGATCGGGAACATTGGGATTCATTTTTAACCCCGATGATGAATGAACCCAATTTGAGAAGTCAAGCCAAATCCAATACTGAGACAACAATTAATAGATTTTTTGACCTTGTCATTCAGTTTGGGAATACTTTAATTTAATAATATAATTGAGTTGTACTGATAGCCACTTATGTTAACAATAGTGTACCAAAGTTGATCGTCGCGTGCGTTGTCTGATTCACCAGTAAAGAAAAATCAACCTAAAGCTGCATTCAGGTTTATTTCCAGGCTGTGATATTATCTCAGATCTTCAAAGTGATCAGTTTGCTTGATCTGCTGCTTCAACGCACATCAACAGCCAAAAACACACTGATCCACCCTTCAGGAGGAGAATCATGCAGCGCTGTGAACAAATGAACTGCTGAGCGCACAAAACAAATAAACAGAAACCAGCAGATTCAGTTAATAACACAAAACAAGCAGAACGCCCTAGATTTGATCATCACACTCTTGATGTAAAAGCCATACGATTCGATGCTTTTTTCTATTTTATTTTGAAAAAATCTATAAAAATTCACATAAACTAGAATTTGTGGTCAGATGTGACAGATATGCAACACAAACTATAAATGAATGATAAATAACCTGGACTTGTATAGCGTCTTTCAGTGATGTGCGGGTTAGGGTATTTTTCAACCCGCGGGTACCACAGATTTCAAAAAGTTTGACCCGCACCAAACCACCCCGCATCATTTTGTCTAGTTTTACAACCCGCCCCGCCTCATTAAAAACACGTTATAATATTGCGCTTCTTACCTCGCTGAATCTTTCCCAAACACACGATTAGTTTGTCCCTCCTTTCTTTTAAGAATGTAAACTCCCAAACGAATTGTATCCAAAATATCTTCCTCTATCTATCGTTTTGTTGATGTGGCTGCCTGCCACCTACTTGGAGCGCACTTTTACAGGTCATATTAATTAATCTAAAAAACATTTATCTCATGACAGCACTACAGTGAATCATTCATTCATTCATTCAGTCACACACACATTCACATGCTGATGGTGATGAGCTACAATGTAGCCACAGCTGCCCTGGGGCACACTGACGAAGGTGCCTCTGGTCCCTCCGACCACCACCAGCAGGCAAGGTGGGTTAAGTGTCTTGCCCAAGGACACAACAGCAGCATTCTCTGCTGGGAGCCGGGCTCGAACCTTAAACCTTCCGATTGCTGGACTACCCGCTCTACCTCCTGCGCCACTGCCCCTATTACTACTGACACATTTGAGGAAAATACCAGAACTGGGAAATCCCAATTTTTTTTTCTTTATCCCTCCTATTCTCCTCAAATTTACTAACACTTTTTACCCTCAGGGGTCAATTTGACCCCAGGGATATTTGCCTCCAGAAAATGATTTACTGAAAATTGTTGCCTGAGTTTTTATGTCATACACTTTGTTTATTTGTTAAATACATAAATAAGCCCTTGATAGTGAAAGCTGACCTGTTCTCTAGCGCCACCATCAGGCCAAACTTAAATCATCAGGCCGAAGTTAGAATAAATTTATCTTGAAAAGTTTTCATACAAATCTTCTCATATTTTCTGACAACATTAATGATCACAAGATTATGAACCTTAATGGGTTTTGGTGATGATATGACCTTTCCTGTAGCGCCACCATCAGGTCAAACTTTCAGTTTTAGAGTTAGTGTATCTTACAAATCTTTCATCCAAATCTTTTGCTTGGCATACATATATTGTCAGAATGGACAGCGCCCACGAAACGCAACCAAGCACTCATCGACAGTCACATGGGGGCCTGGATTGTAAAGCAAGGGTAAACGCTGCACCCACTTGTCCCACACATCCCTCATTGATGCAAGTTTGTCACGTTCTCGTCGGCCCTGCCTTGTTTGCTTGTCATCAAAGAGTATGACATGGGACAAAACTTGAAAAGTCTTCAGAGACATGGTGGCTGGAAATATTGCCCTTCCAGTCTCAGCATTCCAAAGGCTTGCTGTTGCTTCACCATTTGATTTATAAACCCTGAGCAAGCCAATGTAGGCTTCCAAGTCAAATACATCCAAGTCTTTCCAACTGTCCCTATAGACTCGCTTACCCTCTACATTTGTCATCCCAAGTACAATATTCTCAATTGATGGGGTTATGAAGAGTCCGAATGATGACTTGATGTCTTCAGTGTGGCTGATTGCATATCTTGTGGGGCCTGTAACCATTTTGATAACATTAGTAGCATTGAGTCTACCCTGCTGTTGACGTGGGGAAAGGGACCATGTTATCTTTCCATTTTTGGAGGTGACCGTGTCTGTGGGTTGCTGAGACACAACAGGAGGGTCAAAACTCTCATTCTCATCAGATGAGAATCCCTCAGAATCAGGGTCCTCCTCAACACAATCCTCTGTCCTCTGTCACTTTCACTGTCAAAGAGCTGCTCCAAAACCTCACTAACAGTGAATCTTTTCCTAGAGTACATGCTCACGTGAGAGAGCGTGCAGACTGTAGTAGCCTACACAGAGCACACTTAGGAAAAGAGGGAAGTTGGTGCAAGCTTGATACGTTTGCTTCTCCCTTATTTTGCATATCCCTGCCTATGGTCTCACACACACACACACACACACACACTTCATGTATCAACAAAAAAGTATCAACTGCACCTGTACCTGCAGTTTACACAGTTAAAAAAGCTTGGGGTCAAATTGACCCCGAGGAACACCTATGCGTGCAATATGTGTTCAGGACATTGAGAAAATATTATGATGAAAATTTTATGCTGAATCTGTTGTCCCCATCAAATTAAGAAAAGTCATGAAATATGAAGCAAAAAAAACATAGGCAACTATTAATTTTTGACTGATAAACATCGAAAGGGGTCAAATTGACCCCAAGGAGAATAGGAGGGTTATAGGGGGGCTTTAAATGCGATGAAAAAAAAGAGGGGATTTAAAGAAAAGGAAAGCATTCAAGACTGAAATCCTACAATTAGAGGGGATGTAAGTACTCCGCAGTTATAAAACGATGAGCTTCCTCGTCTGAACACGGGAAGATGCAGCGGGATGACCACATGAGGCTTTTTGGGTTTATGAAAATAAGAGACTTCTGAAGGATGCTTCTATCTCCCCACTCTAGTTAGAACATTTGATCAATGAACGCTGCGGATCATGAACGGGGGATGTGGTATAATTAACCGTGAGACGTAAATGCATCATACAGGGAAGATACTAATTACTTCAGCTATTTTGGAGCTTCGCGTTAAAATCAGAGTTGTTTTGTTTCAGGATCTTTATTTGATTTCTATGAGATAGGTACTTTAATGTCAGGGACTGACACTGTTAGACGTCAGCAAAACACTCCAAAGGCCTTAGTTAAAAGACCTTATAAATCTCACAATCAAAAACTCATTTTTTTATGTTTGTATTTGAAGCTACGGAACATGTTCAAGATGGTTTTGTTTCCAGTTTCTGTAAATATGCTCAACAATTTGACCGTTTTTTCTGACTTAATCATGGCTCCCTGCTCACCTGCCCCGTTGACTAGCCCGCAGGCAACACAAAAATAAATAAATAAAGAAGCCATTTGAAAAATGATTTGAAAATTTGTGAACTTATCCTTGAAAGTGACTCCTCACATTGGACTCCCAACAACTCAAAGTTGCGAGCATAATGTGTCTGTGTTGTCAGCCATATTAACAAAGTGAACACACCATTAAACAATGTCATTAAGCACCGACTCATGCTAATGTCTTCGTTTAACTATCAATGACGCTTAGCTTACTGGTCTGAAAGGGAAATCTGTTTTCTGGATTATTAGGCCAAAATAGAAATTCACCGAGCACTTCGAATGTTGTTGTGGTGCCTGAGAGGGTGGGACACTGCAGTTAAATTGAACTGAAATAATTCAAATGGGTGAGGATGGACTGCGTCGAACTACTTGTGATTGGTTTTTATTGATGTATTTTTGTAGGAGCACCGAGTCAATGAATTAGGTTTATATTTTATCTCGTACCGTATTCCATTTACCATGCCCATCTAAATGCTAATAGGAAGAAAAAAACTGTTTGGGATTTTTCTGTTTAACTAATTTGGTTTAACTCACTGATTGCTAACTGTAACTTGGTAACCTTGACGTGAAACCCTAAAGGAGACATGACTTTTTCTTAAATTATAATCATTCTACGATCTATACAAAAACATGAATGGAATTTTTTGCACAAAATCCCTCTCCAATAAAGCATATTTCAGTTTTATTCTTGACAGGCTCAGTACCTTCCAGAATGAGCCGTTTCAGGGTGCATTATATAAGAATGAAGTAAGAATGACATCCTGTGGTCAAATTTGGTTATTGCAGCCCATTTTCGAAGTACACGAGTGACTTTCTCACTACCGCTCCGTAAGTTTGATGGTGCTGCCAGCTACGAATCAGCATTAGAAGATTCTTGATGACGAATGAAGACAAGTCATACACAGTAAGTTGATAAGTAGATAAATGCATATCACTATAATATCAAGTAGTTGGTAACTGAAAAAAGTAGCTTGAGATTTTTATTAGAGCCAACTATTTGTTTCTAGTTCATTGTTAGCATTGTTAGCTCGATGTTAGCCTTCTTTAACCCATATTAGAGTAAAACAAAAAGATGTCGTGGCTATATTTGCTTTGTAACCTCGCGTTGGCAAAGGCAGCAGGCTGCGTGTAGTACTGGATGATTCCACTAGGGGGCACAGTAGAGTACTTGGACTGGATAGAGAGTCGGGTTTGTATGGTACAACCAAAACAAACATGGCATCAATAGAAGAGATCAGTAACTGGTTAATTTTGAGATCACGGCAGAAAAAAAGACAGCAGCGGTATGGTAGATCGTATGAAAGACCTCTAAACCAGAGACAGAGTCACCATGGCGAGTGTGTCTCGCTCGTTTTGTCAACTTCACCTGCTGGTTACTTGTATATTGCAGCGTGCAAAGGCATTGTGTTAATTTCGGGGGACGCACACAAACCATGCTTCAAATCAATGCAAGTTACACGAGGCAGCCATTTTAAACATGCGTACGCGTTGTTAAAAAGCAAGTATATTCCAGCTCTAAGGGTTACAAGAATCATTTCTGGGTCGCTCCTGTTGGCTTAGGATCTTTACAAAATGCAGCTGCATTTTGTCGGTCAGTGTCAATTTACAAATGCTGGCACTGAAGTATTAGCTCACGAAGACTCACCAACCCCGCTGGCTTACAGATTGTAAACAAAGACTACATCCCTCTTTGGCTTCTTTGAAAAAAGAAAAACGTTGTCGCCCAGCTGGCTGAGAAGGAAATCTGTTTCAATGTAACCTTTCCAACATGATTGAAACATTTTACTGTTTTGCGATAATTTCACTGTAAAATTCTCACATATTGTACCTTTAAATACAGAGTTGGAGTGTTCCACCCCCACCCATCCCCCACTCAAGCTGCTATTAGCTGAGAAGCTCTGATATCCAGGAGGGGCTCAGAGTAGACCTGCTGTTCCTCCAGCAGCAGTTCTCTTGAAGGTGAGAAGTTGTTCCACAGTAATTTCCCTGTTTGTGACATCACAAACAGGGACTTTTTGAAATGACTGGTTTAAGGCACAAATTTCCTAAAACACTCACAGAAGTGTTTCAGAGTGTTTATAGAGGCAGGAGAGACCCACATGGCAGCGCAAAAGGGTGTAAAAGGTGAGTTTTGCATAATATGTCCCCTTTAAATTCTTAAAATCAATTTTTTTTGCTGCATCATGCCAATCAATATAAATCAAGATTTTAACATGTTCTTACAAAGCTTCTGACATCTCTTTTGATAGTTCAGAGACCAACAAACACAATCCTGATCTGTTCCCAATACATTTAAGTCAAAATAATCCATACGTTGCCTGCTTTTTAACTACTCATGTTAAAATCTTGTGCATTCCCAGACCTACTCCAGTGAAACCTCACACAGGTTATATTAAAGCATCAAATCCATCAACTAATTTGGAATTGTTGTCAGCCCGGGTGACTTCACGTCCTCCATGGCTATATTAATCAGCCTCGACCCGTAGGCCCAAACAGATGGTATTAATAACTCGCTTAAAGCAGTCCAAAAACGCTGTAGATAACGCTACAGTAAACTGAGCATCCATCTTTGGCTCTATTCGTTCCATTCCCCATGCAAACAGAGTCATTATACACATGGCTTGGGGGAGAGATTCCCTGTCACACAGCCTAACCCTCTCCTCTCAAGGATTTGGATCCTTGTCATCTGTTTTTCTTAAACTAGTCAAGTGACACTAATATTAAGTGAGCGTAACGGGTTCCAGCCACCTTGAACAATCTGACATTTAACCAGACTTTTTTTTATTTTTTGTCATCAAGTCAAAGTGACATTCAATGAGTAAACATTTTACGAGGAAGTCTTGTGTATCAGGCCTGAACAGTTGCACTGAGCTATTCCACAAAATGAAGATGCCAAATACGGCAGAGCCTGGAATACTACGGTTACTGTGAGCACGAGTATGCTCAAGGTTACGTTCTGTCACATTAAAGCTTTCTTTTATTTATTTATTTATTTATTTAAATCACACCTACTGTACAGTGAAATGAACTCTTACAGTCAGACTGAATTCAATTTAGAAAATGGCTCTTTGGTTCTGAGCTTTCATTTTGTTGCATTTTCTTTTGTTTTGCAGAAAAAAAAATTTCAAAGCCACTTTATTCATTTAAAAGGAACGGTTTTCAATATCGAGCACATTTTATGGATAATTCTGTCGTTTTTTAGGGCATTCAGTTTGTAATGTATTCATAAATCACACCTTGTAATAACTAAAACATTTTAAAAAGTGTTTTATTTTCAGGTTGTATTAACAAAAATACAATATCCTCCTTTGTGCATCGTTTTCTACTCATTTTATGACAAGGTGAGTGGTGATTAGCTGGATAACCTTAAAAGCTAACACATTGGATGCAAGATTAGCTACAAGCAAGGTAGACTTTTTATTAATTCTATCACGCAATTCAGTTAACCCTTTAACCAACACAGCATGTAAAAAGCAATGGTTTCTTTTATTTTTTGCTTTTTTTTATTTATTTGGAGCAACGAGGGTTATAATATAACATGAATTAATTAGAACATAAAAGAAAAATCTTATTATTAAGGTAATAATAATGGACTGCAACGATGTTCATGTTTTTATTCAAATATCCCGACATTTTTTTAAAATTGGCTTTTGTTTAGTCAATTTTCAGTTGCGTTTCAAACAAATACAGCATAGAGGGTACAAGGTCCTCTACGTTTGACCTGCAGGTTAAAGGGTTAAACTCGCATCATATTTGCAAAAAACATCATCCTAAAGATTTTACATTCTTTAATTATCAGTCATAATAACATTTGTTGTTCCTGGGTCAAGAGTTTGATTCAGCGACGCTCATTTATTGTCATTAAAATGCTAATAAACCACCTCCTAAAGCAAGCTGAAGGTAATTTTTTCTACATGTTATCAGTTTTGTGTGAATCTTTTGCACTTTGCTTTCTAAATGAATGCTCTGCAGCAAACCTGTTCAATTATAAATGTATGTGACTAAACTCTGGCTGACCTCAGAGGGTTTAGGAGCCCACGTTTTAGGATATTAAATGATAAAAACTAAATATATTCTGGGACAAAGTAACAGTCAAGCAAAGTGCATGAAACAAACTGCACCTCTAAAGCCACTCTCGATTGAGTTTAATTGTCATTGTTAAAAAACAAAACAACATTTGTATGCCGAGTGCACGTGTGTGCCTTTAACTCGCTGCAGACAGCTTTTTTGATAGAACACAGAATTTAATAAGCAATAATTTTAACTCCTCTCTGTGGCTGTCACACCTTCTATTAAAAAGGTTAAAAAGGTTTCTAGAATGTGTTTCTAGAATGTGTTTGTTCAAATGTGATAAAGGGAGACATATTTGGAGGAAAAAACAGCCAATTTCCATATCAAGTAAAGAGGAAAACAGAAAATAAAGAGTGCCAAAGAAGCAGATAAGACAACAGGATCGCACTAACACACCAAGAAATAGCTAAAATCGCCGTCCTATCCGCCTCGTCCCTAATAAATAAATGATATCAGTAGGTTTCTCTCTTTGTGGAATCGCGCTGATAGGCAGGTAAAGTTTCACGGTTTCACTTAAAACAGCAAAAAGTAGCTCAAAGTCATCGAGCTAACCAATACGAGACTCAACCACTTTATTACAGACAACAGTTTAATAAAACTTAATACGATCCAACTGCTCAACCATCATTTTAACTTTTGCACAACTTCCCAGGAGTGTGTGTGGGGACAAAACAACCTGGTTTTATCATCACCTTAGTGATTAATTTAAGGTACCACTGCTGCATTGGTTTTTATAGATTTTTCTGGTATACCTAATTAAAAACAAAATCTAGTTATTTTGTATAAACGAGCATGCTAGAAATAAAAATATAAGCCTAAATGTAAAACAATACAGTCAGCGATTGTTGGAAATCAAGAGGAATTAACAACCAAATGAGCAATTTTAAAGATTTTGTTGCGTTTTTGTTCCTTTAATGCCGTAAACCTGGTCGTTTTAATACATGCTCACATAAAGCTGCACCCGCTTAATAAGATGTTTTTAGCACCTATCGTTTGTTTTTCATGGCAGAAGCTGCAGCTATTATGACCAAGCTCAAGTGAGGCATTTGGCAACAGATGTATGATTCACTCAAAACCGGTTTGTTTTTTTCTGACTTAGCTAAATGCATCTATTACAAATTGGACACAGCATCATGTAACCCTGAAAAGTGAGCTGAGAGAGAAAGTGTGTGTGTGTGAGAGAGAGAGAGCGAGCGAGAGAGACTGGTGGGCAGATGGGCAGTGGATAAAGTCTTTTATTTCCACCATTGAGCAGTTCCACACCTTGGATAATAGGAGCCAATTCAGTCCAGCCCATAAAGAGGTTTATCAGTTCCTGTCAGCATGCCCTGCAGGGGTGAGGCGACAAATAACAAGGTAGTGAAAAAGAAATGTGGTACTAGTCCAGCTCCCTAACTGGTTCGCCCTCTGCCAATGGCTATCTGCATTAAAAAAAATAAAGATAAATTAAAAACCTTCCGTTTCTGCTTATGAATCGAGACACGAGTTTGAGTTGAAAGTCATGTTTGAGCAGCATTAGTAGAGATATTCAGGTCACGTGACTCAGCCTGGATGAATCTCAAAACGTCACAAAATGTCAAACATCTGCAGAGGCTGCCAAGAGAGTCCCATTTTACAGGATTAGTCCAAAAGCAGCCCTTCTAATTCACTAACAACAGAATTACTCGTTTAAGACGTTTTATTAGTGATGAAAATAATATTTTTGTAACTAAATTAGAGTTAATACACTTTGAATTTGCAGTTCAGTCCAGTAGTCTTCACAATAAAAAAATAAATCTGGGTAAATTCCTTATTTAGGTGTTAAAGGAACCATGCCAAATTAAAACCTTCTGGCTGATTTGACAAAAATGTTGATGTCAAAATAATAAACTTTCCTGCAGCTGGATGAGTTTTCTATTTAATCGCCACACTTCTTTTGATATATAATTTATTTTATTACATTTCTTTATTCATTGTAGGATGTGTTGTTGGAGGCACAGCCACCAGAGCGCCTCCGCTGGATTTGCCTTTTGCTAGCTGGGAAAAAAAAAATTGGTACCATATGGCACGATGACAGGATCACTCAATCTTCTGTGTACCTGAACACCACATTAATCATTTTTTGGGGGGATATTCTTTCCCCTTTCATCACACAGGAATTTTCCAAATAGCCCCTGCCGTTATTTCTCTCACACATGTAGTGCATTTCCATACACAGACTACACTCTGCCCTTGTTAGAAGCCAGACCGTTTGACCGAGTTCAAGCCGGAGCTAAACAGAATGTTAAGGTTAGGTGTCAGGTGAGACTTTCTTCCTGCTCAACATATTGACTTACTTTTCTTGTAATGCAGTTAAACCGACAACCACTCCCCATTTTTAAATCTAATTTCCATCCATGAGAGATTAAACTCAAATATTTATAATAAAAGCATTTGATGTTTTGCTCTTTTTAATCATTAATGCTTTTTTCCTCCAACAAACACGATTCCATTCTTTATAAATGGCTCCAATAATTTAAGAGAAAATAATTCAGCAATTCTATAAATGATTTAAATTTAAAAAAAGGAAATTTCAGATTTCTAATAATTATTTTTTGCACCTACCTTCATTTGGAAGCCATGATGAAATTCCATATTTTAAAGAATAGTCATTAAAGCTTCTCCCACTAACTCAGACTACGTATTTTGGGGCAGAGAAAGGTGAACCCAGTTTAAAAAAGGCTGAAGTGGCCCAGAGGTGAGCAAGAAGAGAAGATCGGGAGGAAAAGTAAAGAGGAGGAGGAGAAGGAGGGAGGTGGGAGCGGGACAAAGGAGAAAGAGTGGTCTTTATGGCAGTGTCCGCTTGATGAATCAGACATGTCTTATTTGTTGGCTTCAGCGCCGGGGAATTTGCATTGATTATTTTCCCCTCAACAGATACATTTAAATCAATGTGGCACAGCACAGCCAGAAAGTGTGAGAAAATGTGCAAGAGGCGCATGGTGGAGCCCTGAGCTGTAACCTTGGTCAGACAGGAGGAGCCACAGCTCCCCCTTCATGCCAAACAGATGAGATCAGAACAGAAAAAGCTGCTCTGAAGACATCTCTGATCTCCTTATGAGGAGGAGAAAAAACTCCCCTCCCTACAGCAATAAAAAACATTTCTGTGGGCTAATATATCTTCATTAGCTGCCATGCTGCACATGCAGATTTGCCAACTTGTGTTTTTCACAACTTTAACAGAAGGTGTTAGATTGCTTTTAACTCCTGATTTTTCTCTTTAGTTTCCTCTCTCTGGAGTTTTTTTTATGTTTTTCGCTGCTTTTTTTATTTTGAGGCTTGTTATGGACACATCTCTGGGTGGATCTTAACCTTTAAAATGCTTAAACAAAACCTATTTATTTATAAAAGGAGAATTTCTTGAGTATTGAAGCAAAAAGTTGGACAAAAACATCACGTCATTCCCCACAATTACTTTATTTGTTATTGTTTTTATTTCCCAGGTCGGATTGAATCACAATAATTCATTATTTAGATTAATTTCTTCATTTTATAAGTGAAAAAAAAGATATAATTTGGGTCAAATATCTTTTTTGGACTTTCATTTTTAAAAAGAAAACAGGGTTGGTATTACTTAACCATCCTTTGATGATAAATGCCCTGCTATACTACAGCACTGCTCAGCAAATTTCACTTGATTCTGTGAATTTTGTTAGCAAAAAGCAAGAGAAGTTATTATTTATTCAGTTTTCTTCCATGTGTGGAGCTGGATCACCACTAATGCTTCAAGGTTTTCCTTTAATGAAGCTCTCATAGAAGTTGAGCCGAGGTCTTTGTCTTTAATAAAGTCCTGTACTGCCCCCTTGCACACGCTCTGCAAGATGTTGTGCAGGAGAACCAGAAGCAGGACCATTTGGAAATGCAGTGAGCTGACACAAAAGGGCGCTTTTTCTACTCAAGCAATTCACTAACTTATTTTTTAAAAGATGTTGTGACACTTTTTTTATTCAGTTTTTGCCTTGACTCGTGAGCTACAGGCTCTAAATAATGAATTTCACATTCTAATTGGATGGAGGTTTTTTTAAAGCACAATCCAATACCACACACACACACACACACACACACACACAGAGCGCGGCACATCACTCCCAACTATTTCGGCCCCTCTTTCTCTTCCTCTCGTTCCCCATCATCTCATTGATAATTTCTCCAGGAGCTTCACCCTCTCAGCCGGAGATCAAAGAGGCTGTCACACACTGCCAGTGGAGAACAGTTCAGGAGCATCTCCCGACATTATATTATTCCTATGGATGATGAAAGAGTGTATATCGAGGGTGGGGGTGACGCTGTTACGAGGCAAATGCGAGAGTGGAGAGAAGATGGGCATTGGCTCAGAGTAACACACAGTTTAGGTTATGATAAACAAAAATCATCCCGTTTATTTCATCAAATTAAATAAAATAGAATTTTAATGGAATCTTGAGGCCAATTTTCAACTTTGCCTGACAACAAAAATCCCTAGCAGTTGTGAAAGCGTCAAAAACAGGCAAACACAAATTTGCAAAGCTTGCACACTACCTTCGTTTTTATGCTGCTGTATTTTCTCCACGGGGAGAGAAAAAAAAACGTCAGGAGAAGATTTCCAATATCTCCTGACTGTCTCCCTTTCCTCTAAAAGGCACATCTTAAGTCAAACTAAAGCATACACTCGTCTCTCCCCTAGGGTGCGGTGGCAGTGGTGCAGAAAAAGTGAACTGCCAAGGACCCCACTGTTTAGCAAACACTCCTACTGAGGGGAGGAATTAATTATTCAGAGCCAAGGACCAAGGCAGCCCCATTTGATTGCACCACAAAAGAAAGGTCAGAGCTTTTCATAGGAGGAACCTCCTGGTTCTGCATCCTGTCAGCTGACTGCACGGCTGTAGCGCACGAGGCTCGGCGGCGCTCTGGTTAACAGCTCAATTAAAAAAAAGGTTGTTTAGATGAAGATGTGTCACAAACATCAGCTACAACGAAGAGCAGAAGGACACGGAGGTTACGGAAGGTACGACGGGCCCTTCAGGAGGTTTGTCTGCTGTGCTGGGTGTACTGACTCTGCAGGGGCAGACTGCTGAGAAGTCGAACTGATGGTGTTGGTCCTGGTTTAAATGATGACATTCTCACGGCTCCTTTTTGTTCACGTCTGAACAAATACTTTCTTTCCCTCCTTTTCGTGAGTTAGCAAATGATCCATTACTTACATTTGAATAGTTAATAAGCAATAATGGACTTCAGATCAGATTAATAACGTGTTATTTAATCTACGGCAAAATGGCTTTCGAAAGATTGAAATATTAGTCGTCAAATTCTGCAAATACCGTACGGACCCGCTGCAATTAATCGGCTCGGAGAAAAAGTTTCGTGGCCAGGCTCCCCCGTAAGTTCATCATCTGCATAATCCGATCAAATTTCACCCTAGAAAGCTTTTTTTTCTCTCCAGTCATAGTGAAAATGTCTGATTTTCATCAAGTGCCCCTCTTTCCCCCTCTACTCAGAGCTCACAATGGCTTCTTCACAGAAGAGACCATGGACGTATAGTCGCAGCGCAACAAAACCCCGCTACAGAATCCCCGGGGTTTATGAAGTAAATCTGCCATTAAAGTAGAATACCATTGAGGCCTCCTGGCATTATGGTCCGTCACTGTAAGTTATAATCTCTAAAAACTGTGGCAGGGCTTAGGATGGAGCCGGGATGGCAAATTCTACAACCATACAACAGGGGGTGTCTCCACCTGATTGGTGCGCCGGCACCCTCAAACAGAGAGCCTCACAGCTCCATTGGCTCCGTTCAACAGCCTGTCAGCCAATCGTCAATGCTTCAGCTCTACCATTCCATGGAAACCAGGCTTGCACCAGTGATGACATCCAATCCACTGAGCTGCCATCTTCTCCCAGTAACTCTCCCCACAGTTCCCAGTGTGTTCTCAGAAAGGTCAGAAAGTAAAGAGAGGAAAAGTGCAAACAAATCAACTGAGATTCGTGTTTTCAAACTGCATCTGCAATTCTTTAAGTCACTCAACTTTTTTTAATATAATAAATGAGAGATAAAAAAATCTAATAATGTTCAGGTGAAGCTGAAAGTAATTAAAAAAGGTGGTGTTTGCTGACTGTGGCGTCTGAATTCTATAAATTAGCTGCCTGGTTTGTGGCTGAACAGACAGATACAGATTGAAAGGGGGATAGGTCCTTTCCTATGATGATTTCTTGCAGATGGTTCAGCCATTACATCTTACTCTCTTAGGTCATTAATTTCCCAGGTAATAAACCCCCGTGTTGTTAGTGGGGGCTCCCCTCCTCACCCCCCGTCCCGTGCTGTAGGAAGCAGCTGGGTGTACAGTAGCTCGTGTGTAGTTGCCAAATGGAGATGACAGTTAGCTCCATTGTTCATCAGAGAAACCACGGAGCCATGCTGAGTCTATAGCACATGGATGAAAAATTAAAGTCAACACCAAAAAATTAACATGTTGTAACGCAGCCTGTTATTTCCCCCCGAAGAGGTAACTATCATCACTTCAGGTCTGGCACAAGTGCACCCATTACAGACGAGTTTCTGCAGACGTGATTAAATTCACAGATAGGTTGTGTTAATATTATAAACGTGTCAAGGTGAAGCTAAAAACCTTTTCAGGACTAAAAAAATCAAATTCCAACTTAGATGCTAATGATCGTTGCATGTTAATCATAAAAACTCTTGATTTTTTTTGTTTTATGCTAAAACACGTGTAAAACACCTGGTACGCCTGACTCAAGTTTTATTTCATGCTGTGATAGATAATAAAAATAACAACTAAGAAAACACATTTCATACAGCACGGTGGTGAAAATGAGCAGATGTTTCTGAGCCTTGGGCTTTTCTCGGCATAACTGATCCATTAGAGGGTGTGACCCCCCATCAAACGGCAGTAACCAGGCTTCTGTTGACTGACATGATGCAGTCACTGAAACTAAAGATAAAAAAGGGCAAATGTGTCAAAAAGGGAAAAATGTGTAAAAAGTTAGAAACCACCCTTAACATCTTTATGTTTTACTTCCATGCAGCCAGACTTTCTGGTTAATTTTTAACAGATTTTGATCGATACTTCTCTGGGCTTTCTGGAGGTCTTTTTAAAAGAATTTTCCTTTGCATCTCAATGATTTTTTCACTTTTTAAGCCCAAACTGTAATATGTGCTTAAAATGAAACAGCAATGAACAAACGCAGGCCAAGCAAAGAGGTTTTATAATCTATTTGTCAGTGTAGAATGCTGTTTGTAAGGTGAAACTCGACAAATTTGAATATGGTGCAAAAGTCTTTTTTTTTTCCAGTAATTCAACTTAAAAGATGAAACTAATTTATGAGATAGACTCATCCATGCTAAGCCAGATATTTCAAGCCTTTATTTGTTCTAATTGTGATGATTATGGCTACAGCTGATGAAAACCCCACATTCAAAATCTCAGACAATTAGAATATTGTGAAAAGGTTCAATATTCTAGACTCAAAGTGTCACACTCTAATCAGCTAATGAATCCAAAACACCTGTAAAGGGTTCCTGAGGCTTTAGATGGTTTCTCAGTCTAAGTTGGATTACTGAAATAAATGGACTTTTGAATCATATTCTCAGATTTTGAGTTCTGTATGTGTATATTAGGGGTGTGCAAAGCAATCGGTATTTGTTGAGGGGGGAAAGTATTTGTATTCGAGTAAAACTGTGCTGTCCGTGAGAGCGGGGAGGGGGGTGGGTGCGCGCATTCGGGCATCTGCTGTGGTCTCATGAGGAAACGTAGCTTTTTGATATAACGTTTCTTTTGTTCCCGAGTACAAATATTTTTTAAAATATTTTTTAAAATATTTGTTCGAAAGTAGTATTCGTAAAAAACACATTATTTGTGCCTTTCCGAATACTGTATTCGGGTTTGGCTCCACCCCTAGTGTGTATATATATGTATATAAATAGATATATATCTTTATATATATATATATATATATCTATATATATATATAGATATATATATAAAGATATATATATATATATATATATATCTTTATATATATATATATATATATATATATATATATATATATATATATATATACATATATACAATTTATAATCAACTGAAACAAAATGGGAACAAACAATATAGAAGTGACAAGCTGCTGGTGACAAAACATCTAAATGTCCCATTTGAAAATAATTCCTTTGTTGGTCGTTCATCCCCAAAGTTCATCTCTCCAGTTTGGGAGCCTTTTCATGTCTGGGTGATTTTTAGATCAAAGTTAAGTGGCAGAACTCATCTGAAAATGGTCAGGCGTTAGGCTGTGGAAGAGTCAAAAGAAGTTAAAGTTCAAAGAAAAACTTCAAGACCTTCAGAAAATGTGAACACTATTCACCAAAATCACTTTGAAAAGGAAGGTCTGGCTGCTGGCAACAAAATATATAAATGATTTATGACTCGGGACTTTTGCACATTTCAATTTTCCATCCAAGTATTCAAAACTATCAAAACACAATAAAACAAATTAGTATAAGAAGAATTAGAAACTTAAATGTTGTTTCATATTAGTATTACAATAGTCGATGGATCTGCAAGAGATCAAGCCAGCTGCCATAAGATCAGTGTTCAGTGCAGTCCTGATGTTTCATATAGTTAACCAATCAACAGAGAAAGCCCTAATAATGGATTCATGTAAGTGCAAAATAGTTTTTTCTGTATGCATTTGGAGTTTTAAACATACATTAATCCGTTTAAAAGCCTTATATTTATTTGTTGAAGCTGAAGTGATACAGTTCAAGCTCTCTTCAGACACATTTAATGCAGCAAATAAGCAAAAAGGGAGAATTTATTCAAAGCGGCTCAGGTATTATCTGCAGCAGTGAGTGAGTGTATCCCTTATCAACTTTGAAGTCAGAAAAAAATACTCCTCTTTCTGATAGCACCAGCATTTCATCACATTTCACACCAGAATACGCTGCACTGATAGCCACTCGCAGTCAGGTTGGGTTTTTTTCTCCTTCAGCAATCCAAAGGCTATCTGAACACAAAAAGATGGAGAAGAAAAATATAAAAAAAACAATCCAGCCTTGATTGTCAAACGCTTTCGTTCTGAACCAGCCTCATGAACCTCTATGAGGCAAAACAGCAACACAATCTTTCCACTCATAACACAAGCGAAGATCTCTTGAGCAATAAACTGATTCTGAGAGCTCTCATCAATCTTTAATCCTTCCTCGGGCTTTGTGGGGCCGCAGTGAGCACAGAAAAAAGAGAAACACCCTGCAATACCAGAACCAGACCAGATTCCAGCACGTTCAGGGTTTAAGGAGAGGCCTGGAAATCTCCATGATGGGGCTAAACCAGCTGAGGAGACCTTTTACCTCCTCCTATCTGCAGACGCGTGCTAATATCCATCTCCTGTCTTTTAAAGGCTCTTTGGAACAGCGTTCTACTCTGTGGAGGGTTTAGAAAACACTCGCTTAGTTTAGCTACGATTTGCAATTCAACAAAACAGATGATTAGGTAAATTTAGGGCATTTAATAATTTCAGCATGTGGTGGATGAATTATACATGCAAATACAGACACAGGATACAGTTGAAGATGAATAAATGATGATTTTTTTTCTTTCTTTTTGCAGTAACTGAATGTTTCACTACTGTAAAACAATGGAGCTGAAGAGAAAGAGTTGATAATTAGCTGGAAGATGTTTAAAAACGGAGGCTACCTGGTGTCTGTGCGGACTTTGGCACGTCTTACCGGTACCAAAAAGTCAAGGACACACCCCTAAGCCGATCCGATGGAGGACAATCTAAATAAATATCTGTGTCATTGTGGCAACACATAACATAGCAGCTGCGTGGAGCCTGTGAGTTGTTGCCAAATGGATGTGACAGCTCGCTCCGCTGTAGATCAGTGAAACCATGGAGCCTTGCTGAGTGTAGAGCACAATGATGAAAAATTAATTCAGACACACACGCAAAAAAAAAGAAGTGTCTCAAGAAGAGTGTGTAGTCTGTCCCCAGAGGTTGTTCTCTGCCTAAATGTGTCTATTCTGAGTGGAAGCGGGCAGCTTGTAATGTGACCTAAGTAACTGTGCTGACTGAGAGTTTGAGCTTTGGTCCCACCATATGTTCTCTCACAGGCACAACACACAGCTTGGTATGTTCACGGAGAATAAAGAGCTGCAAGGTGGCCTGAGGTTTCCAAGGGTCTGGTGATGTAAACCGGTTTCAGAAGGAAACTTAAAGCAAAAAAAAAAAAAAAAGAAAAGTCCTTGTTTGTTAGAAAAAAAGCTGAAAAAGGAGAGTTGGATGCCGTTTTAAAAGTAAGACCACTCCACGTGTGGGCTCCGGCTCCACATTCCAGACTTTTTTTATTTTTTCTTACGTCAAGGACACAACCTAAGAGAATATGGCAGGCGCCACTCTTACCATCTGCAACATCGAGCCACAAACATTTACTTTTGACATTAAACAAAAGTCCTGAACTGACTGGAGTGTCGCCAAGGCAACCTCCGCTGGTCATTCTCGCTAATTTTGCACCGTAATTTGACGTGCCTCCGAACGGTTGGGATATCTGCTCGAGCCCGCCGTATAAAGATATAACAAGCTGGATAGAGGAGGCAGCAGTGGGAGGGGGGAGGGTCTACATTAGCTCACCCGCAGCAGACGCAAAGCAGGTGGCCAGGTTGATGACAATGAACAGACAGCATTGGTGGCCTAATTTCTTCTTGTCAAACAACACCATATGGCTCTTCTTCTCTCCTCTACCTACTTAGAAGCTGCATCCACATAAGTATGGAGCTAACAAAGTCTTCACGATTAATTAAAAAAGGAGTAAATGGGATAAACTCTATTCTATATACTGTAAATGATGCACCAAGGGGGGAGGGAGATGTCCCCTGATACTTATGTGGTTTATATGAAGTGTCCTTGAAAGTTGCAAACTTTTACCAGAGAAACTTGTGTTTTCTTTACATTTTACCTGAAATAAAGAGAAAAAGAGGGAAATATATGGAATAATCTCTGACCTCAAGGAAAATGTCAGGAAAACCTTGTTTACCCTGGTTTGTCACAAAAGATGCGTCTCAAGAACAAGCCACTACACCTATCTTTAGTTGTTTCCCTTAGCAGACAGCAAGTTAAATCACAAATAGAATGAAAAAATAAATAATAAATCTTTAAAATGGGAGCCATAACAATCTTGGCCGATGACTTTTTCCTCAAAACTCAAAAGGGTTTGGTGACAGCTCTGCCCGCACACAACCACGACGAGACTCAAAGCATTACCGCCTGAATTTATTCATATCCATGTGACTTGTGACAGTGATTGCTGACACGAAGTCTCTGAAAGCTGAGGTGGTGACAGGTAACAGAACTATGTGGAGACAAGCCAATCCCCAAAGTAAGCAGCAAAAGAATATGGTGCCATATGGTTCAAGCATGTGCAAAGACCACATGATTTATTGCGGTTCCTATTCCATTTAAATAAATTCAAATGCAATTGGTTCATTTTGGGTCACATCAATTATAATGGGTGTCTCAATTAATAATAATTGAGGTCACAGGTAGTCTAGCTATCGTTTAAAGAGTATTTTTCACTAAAGAAAGCAGAAACTTTTTAACTATTATGCTAAACTCACCTTTTGCATCTTTTGTGCTGCCATTTTGGTCTCTGCTGCTTCTAAAAACACTCCAAACATGAAAAAACATCCATCTGTTTTCTGTCAGTGTTTTATTTTAGGAATTATGTGCCTAAAACAAGCCGTTTCAAAAAGTCCCCGTTTGTGATGTCACAATCTGGGAACTTAAAATAGAATCACCTTTCACTAGCAAGAGAGCTGCTGCTAGAGGAGCAGTGGCTCTAGTCTGAGCCCCTCCAGTGTATCGGAGCTTCTCAGCTTATAGCAGTCTGATCGGGGGAGAGGTGGGGGTGGCCAGCTCCAGCTGGTTTTCTTAAAGTGACAGAGACCTAAAACGGCTTATTCTGGAAGGTACTGAAACTGTTAAGAATGAAAATGCTGAAACTGCTTTATGTGAGAGGGATTTAGTGCAAAGAACTTTATAAACATGTTTTTATAAACCATAAGAACTATTATAACTTAAGAACAAAAGTCATAATATAACTCCTGCCTTGGCCGTCATTCTGTTTTTGCAATTTGCATGTTTAATTACTTTATCAAATAAAAACAGACAGCCTTGCTAGTCCCTGACTTTTCCTAAATCAGTGTACATTTCTGGTTAAAAATAGATTTCATGTTTATTGTGCAAATAATAAAATATGATCAAAAGTAGAATCAAGCACTCTGCACATCCTCCACTCATGAGTTTGCGCTCTACGACTGATGGGGCGTCCAAAATAAGAAGCAAGGGGGCTGGAGCACTCAGGTGAGTAAAAGTTTTATTCACAGCAAAAACAAGAGTAAAGTTTCAATACCATGGTGTGTCATGGTTTCTGCTTTGAACAAAATATGATCATTTCTACCTTTCTGGTCCGAGGCAGTCATTTTGACTGCAAGAGGTTTTCTTGCTGGTTTCTCTGGGAAAGATAAAAAATAGAATAGCAGGACTGGGAAACGTTACAGTCAAAGAGCATCTCCAGTGTTTGATCAGTCTTTCTCTTCCTCCAACTTTTGTTATTTTTGTCTTTTATAACTAAAATATAAAGGAAGAGAGAAAATGGCAGAGAGGTGTAATTACATATGATTGTATAAACAGCGTTAGAAAGACTGTTACAATTATGAAACAATCTATTTGGGTGTGATTTTTGTTTGAAAAAACATTGTTTAGCAAATTAGATTAAATATGATCTGAAATTATAAACTTACAAGGTGAATTTATTGACCTTTAAAAATGCAGCAGTCAAAATGACCGCTCAAAGTTGTTTTCTACATTTTTCTTATAATTATGAACCCGCTTTATTTTAAGCTTCTATTTTCTAAATGAGTCCTGACTAAATAATAAAATACATATATATAATTGAACATATCTCAGGTCGTAACAGTCAGTATGCATGTCATGATTATTACGTTTAATCCAGCTCATCTGAAATCCATTTTTGTCATACTCCCCAGGACTTAATCCTACAGGTGTCATCTCAACACAAAGAGAAATCTGCAGGCAGAAGCAGAAAGTTTTCATGAAGGACTCTTGTTACTCCCCCCCCATGCACCCTCCTGTGGATTCCCAGCTAAATCATTCAGCAGGGGACAAATAAAGCAGCAAATGGGTTTGTGCAGCACACAATAGTACACAGATAACAAGAAGGACAAGTATTGAAAATGTCCTATAGGGACGAGTTTGCAGAAATGCCTCGATTCTGTCACACTTTGGAATGTCTAGTTCCTAATGGCACACTAGCGGGGGTCACCATTAAGTGACAAAACAATATCAGTGGGGAAACATTTGCATCACGGTGCACAAATATGCAAGTTGTCAGGCATAGCAAGCCTGGCCTTTTCAGCGTGACAGCAATCCCTTTAGGTGTGAGGAGAGTGCAGTTCAGTGGCGCAGGGGACGGCAAGAGATTTGGTGGTGGGGGACCGGTGGGACTGCGGAAGTTGCATGCAGTGAGGTGTGTGTCAGGGCGGAGGAGACAAAGCAATGATTACACACAATGAGTAGAGCAGAGTGCAGCTGACACTAATGCAGTCCAAGGGGAGACACGAGACAGAGCATTTGTGACAACTGTGAGAGGGCGTCACTCATCTGACAGACAACATCATGGGCGCAAATTCCCTTTATTTATTCTGGTAATGTTTGCAGACAAATAGAGAAAATATAATTCATGTCATTTATTAAAATAGCTTCCTAAAATGACTTTTATGTATATTTTATTTTAAATGAATGTGTAAGCAATTTATAGCTCCAGCTATAAAAAACTGCTTGCAAATTTTTAATTACAAGATGTCATTATTTTCAAATATGATATAAATGCATAAAGAATGCAAGCATATGCATGTTTTTATCTTTTTTTGTTGTTGCATCTCTTAAAACATTTGATACTAACACATCAAAAGGGGTAGTTTAATAAACGGATGACTAAAAACTAAATGTTCTCTCTTTTCTAGCTTTGTAGGAAAGCAGCTGCTCATCAGTTCAGTCACATTTTGAGTCGAGGACGGATCTGCAGGCAGGCCAGTTATGCTTTCACACGTTTTCACTACAGGATAAAGGCTGTAAGCATTTGTTGGGTTTTGTTAATGAACACATTTATGGTGTACATGTTTTCCACTTGACTCAATTATTGGTTAGACATTGTTTTGAGCTGCTTTATTATGACTCAGTTAACAAACAGATGAGACAAGATTCAACTGTTATGCAATGATTGTTCTTGTATTTTTTATTTGCCCAGACATTTGAAAGGATTTTTTTTAAATCAGCCAGTTCCTGTTACTGTCTAAAGCAGGGGTCACCAACCTTTGTGAAGCGGAGAGCTACTTCATGAGCCACACGAAGGGCTACTGTGTTGATACAGTAGTGACCTTTGAACTAGAAGAGATCAGAGGTAAACTAAACTTCACGTATAATAAACATATTTTTAATGATTTTTTAAAAAGAAATTTGTAGTTTTGAAATCTATATTAATGAATTTGTGATTAAAAAATGGCAACAGATTATTTATTTTTTATTTTAGATTTGTGCTATTTAGAGAAAAGGCCTGTGAGCACCTTATATGGTTCTTGAAGGCACCATGGTACCTGCAGGCACCGGGTTGGTTACCCCTGATCTAAAGCATAATCTAGAGCCATGTCCTATTCTTTACATTTCCAAAGACGATTGAGACCACTTAGCACTGTTTTTTTATGACAAACAGTTAATTAATAAAACAACTCATTATATACTCATTTGTACAATATAATAATTATGTATATAGTTAGAAGATGATATTATCCTGTAAGATAATGGCAGCTCTACGTTGCCATAGTTTTTATGCTATGTCCTTTTTTTATTTAATAAAATCAGATATTTCTTTGTCATTAATATTTTACAGGACGTGCTTTCCTTTTTTCTGGTTGTTTAAATTTAAATCAAGCATCATTTTTAGTTTCTTACCTGTTTTTGCTGTTTACCTGGAAAATACAAACCCTAACCCTTTTATTATGGTAACACTTCACAATAAGAGCCTCTTTATTAGCGTTACTTAGTGCATTATTGTGCAATAATTAATAAAGGATCCCTTTATTAACATTCGCCATATTGATGTGTCTGCTTAGTAATGCATTACATAATAATAACATCAATATTAAGCAGTTATTAATACATTTTTTATTAGTTTATTAATGCTTAATAATGCACTAAGTAACGTTAATAAAGGGGCCCTTATTGTGAAGAGTTACCGTTATTATTATTTCTATTTTTACCACAACCTCTAAACATTTCACCACTTTTGTAAGTGTTTTTAAAACATTCATGCTTTGAGGATTTACTAAAAAAAATCAACTACCTGATAAGATCCACTTGAAACAAAACAACCAAATTAGGTCCATGACTGACTTTTGGATTATTTTACTTAAAATGAACCAAAACATCCAGAATTTCACACTAAGCTTTGGAAAATTGAATCATAAAGTAGAACCCTGATGGGAAGCACAGGATGATGCCCGACAATCACTCTACTTGAGTCAGTACATATCAGTTAAAATTGTTTATATATGAAGTTAAATCAATTCTTAAAAAAGAAGGATTAACTGAGAACAAAGTGGAATGTTGCACCACTGAGGAGTGACCGTATGCATCACGTGTAGCACAAATATTTAACATAGCATGAGGTCCTCTGGGCCAGCCTCCATTTCTACATGACAGATGGAGATCAGGATGGTGTTCCAGGCTGGCTCTCACTGCTGTGTTTGCTTTTAATAAAAGAGAAGCAAACAAAAAAAATAAAAGAAGAAAAATGAAAGGAACCCTAGCTTTAAATGCATGTGTTTATGCAAAGCATCAAATCATGATTTACACCATGACCAAAGAGCAAATGGCTAGGAAAATGTTTGGATGGTCCAAATCAGATCCCAGAAGCATGCACATACGGTTTTGTTCAACTCTGCAGAGTTGTGATAATAACAGTTTATTAAAAAAGTTCCAAACCTCTGACTTAAACTTCCAGAGATTAATCACACTTCATGGTTTTAAACAAGCAGCATCAACATCTTACATCTTCCTTCCCTACATGAAAAACTATTGTTTAAGTTACCGATGCATTTCTGCGTTCCTTCAGGAAATTTGAAGCTATTTACAAACACCGTCACACGGAAACCCCAAAGGCAACAATGTCACACTGAGGAGAGGGATTACTACTGCAAATGACAGATAATTCCTATCAAAACATAATAATATTCTTTATTTTAAGCACATGCAAAGCTTTGAGCAAAGACCAGCCCTCCCCGAATGCCAGTCAGGGTGTCACCGTAAGCCCCGCTCTCTTATGATTCCTGACTGGGAGACACTTTTGGGAAAATCAACAAAGGAGAACTCTTCATCATCTTGGCAGGTAGGTCTCTTTACAAATTACCTTTTCCCCTCCATCCGTCACACAGGGGAGTTCACCTGCGTGTTGTTGCACAATGCAAGGCTGCTCGCTTCTTTACAGCTCACCTCGTAAAATACTGGAAAAAAATCACAAACACTGCATCTTTAGAAAAAACAAGGAATATGACACCCAAAAACTCTCACTCGAGAGCGAATGAATCAAAACAATAGAACTCTTCTCAAAAAGAGCAACTAGTAACCGGTGACCTACTAGTTCTGCTACTCAGAGCAGCTGTTGAAGCTGCCACAGGTTACCATCCTTTGGTCTCATTTGCACTTGAAAGGCCCGTGTGAGCCTTCTGCTGGGTTGCTCTGCACCTCGTTCACGTACAGCCTCCGATGATTAAGCCAATATGAAACACTAATAAGCAGCAAGCATCACCCGGTGGACTTGCCTAATTGGGTCAATCAAAGATGATCTACACAGACTCACAGCGGGGAGAGTAAGAGCTTTCAGTCTGATGGAGGCTTCACAGCTCTCTGCACAGACCGCTGCAGAGGCTCGTGGACATTAGAACGTGGCTCTCTGATTAAAGTGGAGTCTCCTGAGAGCTGGGAAGTGACGCTGCATATTCTTTGGATCTGACGTCCTCTTTGCTTTGAGAGAAGACATGGTTTAGCCGGAGTAGAAAAAGTAAGATGTTCTTGCAAGTCCTCTGCGCCGCTGCGGCGGAGTCCCACAAGACCTTTGATTTCTGAGCTGCTTGTCCAGTGCTCCGCATGCTGATGGAGCAACAGTAGAGGCGTGCAGCTGTCAGGCGGGTCGCTCATTATTCAGGGATCTATTGGCATTTCACTTATCTCATTCCTTCAGCGCTGGGATTTCACTCTCACTTTTGTCGTTTATGGTAAACTCTAATCAAAGCGTACCGGCGATGAATAAATACAAGTCTGAGGATTCAAACAACTAGAAAAGGGTTGAATCTGTTGTTTTTGGGGAAAACTTTGGTAGAAATGTTGGTAGATTATTACTCAATTGCAACATGAAACTATCACACTTGTGCTTTTAATAATCGACTTATTTTTAACCTTGCACTTTTGAATTTTGAAGTTATGATTCTTTTCTTCAACATTCAAAAGTGCAAGATTAGCATCTAGTTAGCATAGCCTCCCTGGTGAGGTTTTCTGGGTACGTCCAATCGGGAGCAGACCCAAAGGGAGACCCAGGACACGCTGGAGGGACTATGTTTCTCAGCTGGCCAGGGAACACCTTGGGATTCCCCCAGAAGAGCTGGCCCAAGTGGCTGGGGAGAGGGAAGTCTGGGCCTCTCTGCTTAGGCTGCTGCTCCTGCGACCCGACTTCGGATAAGAGGAAGAGAATGAATGGATGAATGAATGGATGGATGGATGGATGAATGGATGGATGGATGGATGGATGGATGGATGGATGGATGGATGGATGGATGGATGGATGGATGGATGGATGGATGGATGGATGGATGGATGGATGGATGGATGGATGGATGGATCTTTTCTTTATTTTGTAATAAACTAGTGAGCAGGAACATAAATTTGTCAAACATATTTTGAAAAGTGCAACAAAGATTCTATTTGGCTGAGACACCTTAACAGGAATTGCAAGGTTTTGTCCATTTAATGACAGCAGCGTTTGCCTTTTTCATCAAGTAATAAAATAAATAAAACTTCAAAAAGGAAAGGAGCTTAACTCTTACTAACACTGCATGCCATCAGAGTCTCCTAATGTAGACGTGAGCTACTCAACTCCTAAAATATTCTGAAAAGTGGGATATTCTGTTATTATTTATTTTTTAATAATAGAGAAGGAAGCAAGGCACAATCTTTAAAGGAAAACTTGGCAGGTTTGGCTTGCTTTTAGCACCCCCTAGTCTTCCGTTAGTGAAACCAAAAGTAAAACTTATCTCCTTGCTGTCTGTTCGTCTTTTTAACACCTTAATCTAACAGCTGAAATGTCTCCTCAGCCTTCATTAGTGTCTACAGGAGCGGTTCATCACTAAATCAAACAAACGATCTAAAACATGCTGAAAGCAGACTGCAGCACCAGGTATGTCAGCTTCATTTTTTACTAAGTCCAACTGGAGGCAGCCCGCCACTCTGAAGTTGCAAATACGGTTTTCTGGCCACAGAGGGCAGTAGGGGTCTGAGTGACATTTCATTACCCCTTAAAGGGTCATTTTAGCACATACTGGCTCAAGAAAATGACTTAAAAATATGAAAAAGTTGCCTAGTATGCCTTTAAAACTTCCTTAAAAATGTTGACAGTGTTCAGACTTGAAATAAAATTAAAGTTATTTGGCTAAATTTTAAGAAAATGTTGGAAAAAAAGAAAAAAAAAACATGTACAGAAGCTAAATAATCATAATGAGAAGAAACTGAGAAACGGACAGATAAGGCTAATTCATTTACTTTGGGACAACTTTTGAAACATTGGTGTCATCAGTAAAAAACATTAACAACACAGATGGTCCTGCTGTCCACAGGGGAACATCAGACACATGTGCCGGGTTTAAATATAGCATAAGTGATTATATCAGAAAAGTAGGAAAACGATTCATTACTCCGGCTCACGCTTTTCACGCTACAGAAACAGATCAAGGTGCATTTTACAAAAGGTGAGCCCAATTTAATTATGAACCTTATCGACAATGTTTTTCATTGATGAGAATTGGAAAGAGAAGTATCATTTTCATGCAACAAATAGCAATAAATGAAAACTTGCTGGTAAACTCTGCTGTTTAAAAAAACTTCTAAAAACTTCTTTACTTGTATCTTTTCTTTTTGCACATAAATACAACGCATGCTAAAACCTCAAAATGAATAAAACACGTGCATTCTCCTTTTATCCATAAAAGCTTCTCAAATCACCAGTTTGTGATTTTTCTGTTAATCTTTCAAAATTATCTCAATTTTTCAAGTCAGTTGGACCTCGGGCTGAAGTTTTAAGGATTTATATCGCCTCGTTTGCTTTCATGCGGCCCATATGGAAGCCAGACAATCTGTTGTAGGATTTTATATTCTTCTGTTTCCTTCGTTCTCGGCTGAATGTTTTGGGGTTGTTCGAAATTCTCAGGGGTACAAACTCATTAGGAGGGACAAAAGCTGTAAAGACGCAAACCTTGCATCAGCAAAGAATTGTTTGTGTATTTTCCAAGCATAAATCATATTCAGTCATTTTAGTTTCACTCCATATTTCTGCCTCATCCACACCCGCCACCTGCAGTAAGAAGGCCCACCCGTTAGCTTGAGAACTGCTGCCCTGGGATAATGTTCTTCTACAGCAGGTGATTTATCTCACATTTTAGCTTTTCCAAGCACATTTGCAAACAAATTTTAGAAGAGACTTTAAAAAATAATCAGATTTTGTTTGATTTTTGTTATTTTGTCAGAAGGAATTCTGTGGTTTTTTCTTTAAGCTAACTGAAAATTATCCATTTAAAGTAAATTTATATGCAATTGTCAGAAAACTTAAAGACAACATTTCATGCAAAACGTACTTTTTGCGTCTTTTGTGCTGCCATGTAGGTCTCTTCTGCCGCTATAAGAACTCTAAACATGAAAAAAGTCCATCCATTTTCTGCCAGTGTTTAGTTTTACGAATGATGTGCCTAAAAAAAGCTGTTTCAAAAAGTCCCAGTTTGTGGCGTCACAGAAGTAGAATAGAACCACCTCTCACGTGTAACCCCAACTTCACACTGGAGGCATCAGCGGCGAAGAATGTCGCTGCTTTAAATGGAATCCGTTATTGTTAATAGCATTGGTTCTCAATCCTGGTCCTGGAGGGCTGGTATCCAGCATGTTTTAGTGGTTTCTCTGCTCCAACACGCTTGATTCAGTGGTTGAATCACCTGTGCAGCAGCTCATCAGGCTCTGCAGAATCCTGTTAATTAGCCTTTCGCCGGCCCCGCCCCCAGAACGGCTATTGTCCAATCACACATCATAGCAACCGTTACTATCCAACAACTCCAAACAAAATGATGACGCTAAGCCTAATTTACTACTAAGCATTAGCCTCGATAGTAGTCGTGTCCCCTTCGTTTCCCTTCAGAACCTCCTCATCGAGCTCAACCAGCAACAGCCAAGCATGAGTGCTCCTCCCGCCCGCGGCTGGGCAGAGGTCCGCCTCCCAGACTATCCAAGATCCTTTTAGATAAGACACACCGTGCCGGCAAATCAGCGTAATATTACCTCAACCGTGTGTCTTATAAACGCACATTAAGCCTTGGCGCAACAGCGGGTGGTGTCATGATCACGTGATGAATTAATGCTGAGCTCCGGCCGGGAACTAAAAATGAAAGTAAGCACGGGCGTAAAAAGTTGCATTTTATAAACAGACTCAGCTGAGATGATAAACTGAGCAATGCAGAGCGCCGGGAGCTTTTCTCCGTTAGAGCTGCCTGCAGCTCAGATCATCTGACAGCTGACAGCTCACAGGGACACCGCATTGCCGCCACCGCTCCTCAGATCCACGCGTCCCCGGACGCCGGACCTTCTCCCAAACTCCCAACTCCTTGTTTCCTGCTACGCTTCGCTCAGCGGAGCCGACACTAATATATCCTTCCACTGCATACTGTAACCCTTTTGCATCAATCTGGATGATATTGAGGAGAAATTGCTCCAAAAAATGTCGCTGACACGCATCTGTCTACTTCTTTCCATCGCGGAAATCTGCAGAGCTGCAGTATTTGATCCACTTATTGTCGGAGTTGGCAACAGTAACTAAGGGGGGCGGGGCTCGGCGAAAGGTCAATTACCTGCTGATTGATATCAAGTGTGTTGAAGCAGGGTTAAAACTAAAACGTGCTGGATACCGGCCCTGCATGCTTGGAATTGAGTACCACTTGTCTAAAGGGTTGATCCGAACTGGCCGCAGTGCGGAAATTTTCAGGCACATCCCAGAAGCGGCTCACCGCACTGCTAAAGATAGGATTGGGGTTTTTTGTCACAAGTCACTTCTAGGCCTAGACAGGAAATCACACACGATTTCATTGTAAAACGTCCGGTAATTTTCAAAATAAAAGAATACTGCAGCGATGCAATTTCATATCTATGTAGATTTTGTCTATACATCTGACCTAACACCTTATTTACTCCCAGCATCTTTTGAGAAGTGCAACAGTGTGTTTTTCATGGCTTGTGGAGATGAACATTATATATGACATCAAACATCAAATGTGATTTCCTTCTTTTTATTTTTGGTTTAATGACGGATGGCATAAACAAACCGTGGCCTTTGAAGTCTCGAGGGATTTTGTGATCTCATGAGTCCAGCGAGGAGGACGGAGGAGGAGCCGCTCCATGGCTGAGACTCTCCTGGTGTGGACTGGCGCACAGCGAAGCACGCGAGTAAACCGTTCTGCTGTTGTTCTGCACCGCTGATGCCTCAAGTGTGAAGTCGGGATAAGAGAGAGCTGCTGCTGGAGGAGCAGTGGCTCTACTCCCAGCCCCTCCTGAATATCGGAGCTTCTCAGCCTATAGCAGCCTGAGCAGGGAATGGGTGGGCGTGGCCAGTTCTGCTTCTTTTTTAAAGCAACAGAGCCCTGAAACGGCTCATTTTGGAAGTTGAAACTGTTAAGAATAAATTGCTAATTTGCTTTATGTGAGAGGAATTTTGTGCAAAGAACTTCATGAACATGTTTTATAAAGGCTGTAGAAATATTATAACTTAAGGAAAAGAGTCATATGTCCCCTCTAAGAAAAAAATCTAATAAATAAATCAGCTGTCATTAGTCAGAGGAAGTAATGCATTTAGATGTGGAGCACATTTCTTAAGTTTTATTTTTTGAGCCAGCCAAATCTGTGGTTGCCAAAGATTTGTAGGTTTATATCAAATTTTGCAGTTTGCTAAATTTGTCCCTTCTAGGCTACCATAGGCAACATGGCAGACAAGTGAGCAGAATGAAGCATTATGTTTTAACAAAGAGATCAAAACATATATTCATGAAAAAGTAAATTTTCTAGGTGACCTTTTTGCTGAGGAAGTACGTTTTTAGCACAATGTGAAATTATGATGTTAGCAAAATTAAACGAGACGTTTCTTAGCCTTAACATCAGCACTTGCCATGGAAATAACATTAATGTTCCACATGAAATGTGATGACCAGCACTCCATAAGTCAAACCAGCTCAATAACTTCTCAGACTAATTAATAGTCTTGAGTTTGACAGGTGTTAAATAAGTCACAATATCGCCGCTGCAGGAAAATCTTGCCCTAAGGCAAAGAAGCTAGGATTTTTTCCCCCCTATTTTTCAACGCCCCAGGAGGCACGGATCTCATTTAATTCCTCACTTACTCTTATTTTCTACATTTCAAAAACGAACCCGTTCTCCTGAAATCAGGCAGATGATCTATTCTGGATTCAAAATGAAGACTTTCCCCAAAACGTGACAAGTATACTCTCTCGCACGAGCCTCAGAGTGATTTTGGGTTTGATCAAACTCTTAGTTGATGCTCCTGCATGACAAGTGAGAATCTAAACATCTGGGATGCCTGAACTTGTTTGCAGTATTTTATTTGAATAATTGATTCAGAGGTTTGGGGGCAAAAATGGGCATAACAAATAATATCATCTAGCAGCTGTTATGAAAGCCATAAGGATAACTTCACTGTGAGAGGAGCAGGATATGCAGACGTGTGGAGCAAAAGGGTAAAGAAAGGTTTAAAAGGATACCAGATAAGCGTCTAAACCCGAAAAATTCAGTGCAAGATTCTGCAATAAATTCCACTTTTATTAAGAATGAATGAAAAAAATCAGCACAAAAATGGATGGAGAATGTTTTTATGATAAAGTTTGCAGAATCATGACTGCCTTTATGCAGATTTAAACACCTCATATTGCTTCTTTCAAATTAGATTTTGCATTATATTGTTTAAGCTTTCCATTATGACATGTGATTGAACCTGTATGACTGTATGAAAACAGTTTAATGAATATATTACAGTTCAGCTGCAGAAAGCGGTATTTCTGAAGCCCGAGTGATGCTGCAGAACACTTTCATCAGGCCGCAGTGGAGCGACTGAACCGTCTTGACGTCTGATTGCCACTGTCAGCGACGAGGTCTTTAAATTTTTAACCAAACCTTTTGTACTCCAGAGTAGTTAAAAAATTAATCACTACCAGACATGAGAAAGTTACTCTGTGGTCGTTTTTATTTTTTTCTTCTTCTTCTCCTTTCCTTGGCTGCAGCCATTAAATAATAGCGCAGTCACTGCTGCTCGGACAGCGTGTAATTCCTTCTGACTTTCCTTTCCATTTGCCCGGAGGATAAAGCAGTTTAAAAACATTTCTGCACACAGAAGCATGGCTAACAGGTAATCTATCTAATTATGGCAGGGGAGGGGTTCCCCTGTAAAATATTGAAGAGCTTCCATAACCTCTGTTTCACCCTGCCTGTATACAAGCCTCAGAAGCAGACAACACTCCTCATGGCGGCTCGATGTCATAAAGGTTGGGAGTGCAGATGGCTGCTGCTGCCTGAGTGGAGGAATAGGATGTTTAGCTGCCTCTTTCCACTAGTGTCAATTCAAATACCAAGAAGAACATTTTAGTATCGCATTAATCACATAAGCTAATGCAATCAAAGGGGTAGGTAAAGTAACAAGAAAGCATCATGATGTAATAATCCAGTAGAATGGATTTGCATTAAATATTACAGTCAGAGAGCTGTTGATGTAGCATCTTATGCTATTAGGGTTCGTTACATCTGGATGCATTTATGTCACTCGGTCTTTAGTCATTTAAGAATATGGCTAAAAACAACATGACACATCCTAATGTGAGTTAAAATGTTGCAGTTTTTAAAAATGTCATTTCTACTGTTGGGTTATATCTATTTTAAAAAAATGCACTGAAATTGACAGAAAAGATCATGAAAGTAGGTGAAATACCTGAAGTGGTTAGATATTATGTTAAAGAAAAACAAAATAAGTCTTTGGTTTCATTCACACTGCAGGTCTTAGTGGTCGGTTTATCGTTTTAGCTGAGATCTCAAAGTGGTTGTTCACATTTTTATGAGTCTGCGGCCCTGAAGTGACCTGCGTGAGCAGAAGGCAACACATTACACGCTGCGTGTGATGTCAAATGCAGAGTGCCGTGTTTACAAAGTCATTTGGGATGTGTGTGCTTCAAATCTAAAAATGTTCAATGGAAACTGACAAAATTGTGACCAAGCGACAAAGGTAAGTTTGTTGTCATTATTAATAACAGATGAAGCCAACAAAATGATGCAACACGGGTTTTATTTTGAAATGAACTGGATGCACCTTGCTGAAACGTGTCTCACTTCCTGTCTGGCTCATGTAATTTCTTGAACTTTGTGACGAACTGTATGTGGCTTATGTAAAAAATTGAAAGCATGCTGAATGATTCCTTAGCTCCGCATCTGAATCTGCACCTCACCACAGCCGGTGTAAATTCTCTGATTGGACTGGAAGTCACACAGATTCTGATCCGCATCCATACCGCACTCAGTGTGAGTGAGGCTTCAGTCACATTTATGTCACTCCTCCTTGTCAGTTCTTTGTAGTTTGTTTGTGCTGTTGTACCTGTACCTTCGCTCTGGAGTTTTCCATTAAAATTTTTAAGTTTACCTGGCTGGATTTACTTGTGTTTGGGTCCTCACCTCCACACACCCTGAAAATTGTCCAACAGATGCTGCGCCTCAAAGGGCACTTGGGATTAAGTGTTATGATTGTTTTTAATCTATTTTAATGGGGACCTTTAAAGGCCAAGTTCAATGAAAAACCATTTTTTACTTGTTATTTTTTGATCAGTCCCTCTGAGTTTAACATGTAGGCTAAATGAAAATAGTCTTCTAGCCCCATTTCCTGCATTAGCCGCTGATAGAAACTAGATAGGAAAACACTTGGATTAGAAAAGCCAGTCAAATGCACGGCACATTGTTAAATTAGCATTCATGGACTCACCCATCTTGACTCGTGATGGCCTGTAGCGAGAGAGTGTCTTTTAGACTAGCAGAGGCTAACCGTTAGCATTAACAACTCCACAACATGGCAGAACCCCTCCATGCTTGTGTTATTTGTGGAGATGAAACATCAACGTTGCAGAGCTCAGTTCTAGATCCTGAAACAGGAGCGCCAGAGCTTTCTTCCCACAAAAATTGACTCACAAGGCATTCATTTATACTAGAGATCACTGCAAATGTAATGAATAAAACTAGTGAACTTTGTCTTTAAATAAACATCATCCATCCTCACAACATGCAGAGAGAGTGAATCTGATGGATCAAATGCAAATCTAACATGTCATCTGCAGCCTCCAGCTCTTTTTCAGCTAATTCAAAAGCAGATAACTGTTTAGCTTGCTGTGGAAAGTTGTTTTTCTCAGTTTTAATCCTGAGCAAATTTATTTTGCCATGGTAAAACTTGCGTATTCTTGATAGAACCTACACACTAGAATAAAAAATCTCTTTAACTCATGAAAGTCAGGCAATTTAATGTTTGCAGACTGGAATTAACTCTTCATATTTTTGCTTTTTTGTTACACATGAAGTACTGAACTCCAACGTTTTTCAGCTATAAAAACAGCATGAATATTATGTGCTTGAGTTAAATAATAAATACAGATAATACTAGCTTAAATAAATAAATTCATCCTATAAACTGTTACTGTGTGTGTGCATGCGTTATCTAAACATTGTGAATGATGCTGGATCACAACTGAATAAAACTAATCCCTATTGCTTTGGTCTTTTCATGAATAGGATTGTTACTCCCTTACATTGTGAGTCGTTTTCTTTGCTTTTGCACCACCAACATGAATTGTACCACACAACATATATTCTGAAAACTGAAAAACCTTGACATTTAGTTGTGCAAACACTCATAATACACCTGGCAGTGAGGTGTTGATATTTCCTGGAAAAAAGAATCACTTGGGGAAATGTTGTGGGTTTTCCTTTGAGGTGGAGACAAAAAGCTGTTTACTTGGACTAAAAATAGTTGGAATGTGGTCGTTATGCCAACAAATACAGAGGGCTGCTTAGAAAAAGTATAATGATGTGATTTTTAAGAATGATTCTTACTGCTGTGGTGCCTTGATAATGTTAGACTGCTTAACCAGTCAAACATAAATTACCACATATCAGTGGATTTAATTGATTTTCTCTCTTGCAGAACAATTTTCCTGGGAATACTTGCTGAAGTAGTGTCCATGTTTGCAAGTTCTCACTTAAATTAAAAACAGCTCAACGTGACGTTCATTCTACCTTTCTGCTTTTGAAAAATAATTACAATAAACAACATGGTTATTATCATTTCCAATGCATCAATGTACACAAGATTTGTATGATTTTCTTGTTTTCTGTCCTAAAACAAACATAAAAAAAGACTTAAATCCCAGTGCTTCTAGATCGAGGGGTGGACAGAGAAAATATGATGGCTCGGCCGTCTCAGCCATTGTGTCTCTATACAAAATCGGGCCTTTCAGGACTTTGCTAAGACGTCAGCATATGGCGTGACTGTTTCAGCAGTGAGTGACAGCAATACTAAAAGTTTTATTCTGTCAAAGTAGACTGTAATTTAATCCACAAGGAGAGAAGCTGTGTGACAAAAAGCGACTTTCAATGACCAGAAGAAATGGCAATTTTTACAGCGTTCTGTTGACCAGAAAGCGTCTAAAATTACTGCGTTGTGGTAGCCTAGAAACCTAGACAGGCCGTAGCAGAAGAAAAAGATTTTGCTTTGCAGGTCAGTCTAGTCACACTCCATTAGAGCTTCAACAGGCTCAACTAGTCTTGTGTCTTACCAATCACAGCGCTCTATCGGTTTGGTGGGCGGGATGTAACTTTGGACTATTTAGACTTGGGCTTTTCTTTGAGTCAAGAGCAGATAGAGGTACTTTTTTTTTTTTTAGAAAAAGGATGAATTTGCATCTTCCTTGAGGGTGTTTGGAGGACTGCCCTGTTGACTGACATCAGTAGCAGTGAGTACATCAGGCTGTTCATTGTCCAATAGCACGCTGAGACAGTTTGATATACAACCATAGATTCTGCCCAATGACTGAGCTCTGTCTATGGGTCGTGGCCAGACTATATTCACACTATATTCACAAAGAGGCCTTCCACACTAGCGTCGGCTCTACCCCGCCGAGATAGGGTAGCGAGTGTCCACATCAGCATAGCCTGGATTTTTTTCCACACTCAAGCGGTCATTTTTTCAGCCCTCTTCCCAAGGCGGTCTGCTTCGGGCTGAACCGGTCCAACACACCCACTGCCGACTGATTGGCTGGCTCAAATCCACGCCTACCATTAGGGGGAGCCTCCTATTGGTGGATAGAATCAGCCAGCGGGGGCTTCCCACATGCGCGATTCATTATCATTCTGGATACTGTGGAGCAAGCTTCTGACTGAAGCCGTTTCTCTGGAGCATGCACGCGCACACGCACACACACACACACACACACACACACACACACAGCGCTGCCAGGCTTAAGCTGCCAGGACACACAGCAAAGCAGGATGAAATATCAGAGTCAGAGTCTCCAAAAGCAACACCGCTCACGGCCGCCTTTGTTTAATTTCAGGGAGACACCGCGGATTTTCCGCGCTCTTTTTTCCCACCCACATGCTCGGAGATGTGGTCATGACATCGCTGATATCTTTGCATCAATTTTTCGCACCAATTTTGGAGACCTCTTATATGCTGAGTCACGTCCACATTCCTAAGGATGTGTGTAATCAACCCAATCAAGCTGGGGCGGTCAGCGCGGAGTGGAGCCGATGCTAGCGTGTAAGAGACTTTTTAAAGGATGGCTTGCCAGGCTAGAGTTGTGGGTTTCCGCCACATTTTTCAGCATTAGGAGTTTAGAAACAGGGATTTTAACCTATTCATGCCATTGACGACTATAGTCGTCTTTTGCATTTTTTTACGGGGCGGGCGTCGGAACGAGCCCCTGCACCATGAGAACAAACATCACGTGTCTAAAGCAGATCTTCATCTGTGTATGTCACACATCACATGATCAGGAAGCAGAAAATCAATGGATTACAAGTTTGTTTTGGGTCGCTGCTGTGAAAAAAACGATGCGCCGAACCGGAAATGCTTCTGCAGCAGCGCATGGGCACCAGATTGTGAAAGAACGGATAACGCTAGAAATATGGCGATTCTTCCTGATGTAAGAAGTGAGTCTACTCTTTCTTTTGGTAGTCTTGGCGTTTACATGATCATAGAGCACAATGTTCTGTGACTCTTCAAAAAACAGTAAAAACGCTCAAAAACACTGGCAGTCAGGGGCTTTCTGATCAGAAAACGGCTGGCATGAGAATGGGCACTTCCAATTTTACAAATGCCAGTTGTTTGGTGACAGCTGGTGATTTCAAACTGAGTTACAATCACTCAGCATGAGTTAACCACAAGTCCCACCCATAGCGAGTCTACCGGACCTTTCCGAGTACATACCCCAGCTCAGGTACTCGGTTGGTCCCTGAAATGGCCTGAATAATGGTCCTTTTAGGACGGCCAGGTGAAATGGAGACACGTGCATGTCGGGAAGGGCCAGTGAAATTACCCAGAAGTTCTGATAGTGGAAATGAGTCAAATGTCACCAAGTGAAATGTTTAAGTTATATAAATAAATAAATCCACAGAATGGATTAATACTAACCTATGACCTCACTCATTCTAATACATTCATGCATAACTCTGCACCCAAAGTTTGTCAGATAAAATTTATCGTGCTAAAATAAAAAAGTAAAAAAAGATTTTTCCAGTTACGATAACACAATAGCAGAACCATTCTCCAGTCTTACAGCATATTTCACTGTTATTTCTACAAATGTGTAGCTGGAACAGGTCTTTAGGGGTGTAGCTTGGGTTCAGGAGGATTAGATTTAAGTGTTGCATCGTGTTCAAGGGGAGCCTTTTCTCCCAGTGATAAAATAGGAAATCTGGTATCAGCAGGTCATGTATAATAAGACTTGATGATTAAAGTCTTTGAAGAAGAATCACCTAAAGAACTCGTAAAGTGGATTGTGAAAGCAAACTGTAATTTAATGAATGCTGGCTGTTGAGTAAAAATCTACACTGAATCTTTTTGACATGTTGGAGAACTCCTTGCCTGCCTGACTTTGTCATTGTGACTTATATTTTACAACTCGGACCCATTTAGATAAAATCATGAGAATACCTTCTTTACTGTGCAGTGATAAAACGTTATGGATAACAGATTTATGGAGCTTTTTGCTTACATTCCAGTCATAAAATGAGAAGTACAACAAAGTAACTCACCTTCTGTGTTTTTCTTTAACAAAAACCATTTTTGTTGAGCATAAATGTGAAATTATTTACTGCTAAAGACATTTATTCTTCTCTTTTCAGTGAGGAATGGCTCCAGGATTATTCTCCTTGAACTAACTTTAGTCTAAATCTTTTTATCTTGATGATTTGAGACCAAATTGATACCATAAAAGTATGTAAAACGAGCCTCACCTCTGAAGACTCCATTACACAAATATGTGTTCTTTTATGTCAGTGTACCAAGAAAAGACACCATCTTACACAATGGAGAATGTGGCGATTTTGCATCTATTTCATTCATAAAGCTTACATTTCAAACCTAAATAAATTATTAAAAGTTTGTGAAAGTACACTTACAGTTTCCCCTTCTCTGTTTTCATAAATAAGAGAAAATAAACACGATGCATTGTCTCATTTCTCAAAACGCCCGGCCTCCTGTTGGTTGCGAGGGCCAGGGCTCTTTGACCACCGCCATGACTGCAATTCCTCCCACACAACGGAGAATGGCATGACATTTAGCAGAGCTGCAAGGCGGTAGTACTTTTTTTTGTATGTGAAATGGCAGGGCTGGAATATGTAGGACTGAAAGGACCCATGCTGAGCTTCACTGGGACTCCTTCACACCAGCTCGCTAAGCTCATTCAGATGGGGGCTGTAATTACAAGCACAGAGCTGAACTAATTCATTAAAGGTGTAAAGCTCTGGCAGGACAAATGTTTGTGAGTTTGCTGATGGAAAACCTTTTCTATTGAACTATTGTGATATTTTCAGCTTAGATATTTTTGAAACAACAATTTTTTTCTCTGATCCAAGAAATCAATCTCATCATAGCTTTTACAAAACTCAACATACATTCTAAGAAATGTAATGTTGAGTTGACTTAAGCTAGTTATGTCAACTGGTTCTATTAAACTCAGTTACTTAAATGTAAAGATTAATATATATTTACTTTTAGAAACCAAGTTCACTTTTTTTTCCATACATGAAGGGTCTCTAGTATAAATGAATGCCTTGTGAGTCGATCTCTGTGGGGAAAAAAGCTCTGGTGCTCCTGTTTCAGGAAGTAGAAGTTATACAGAGGAGAGGTGAGCAGAACAAGGCAGGATTTGGAGTTTTATTGCCTGATAGTTGAACATCTCGCCTCTGATTGACTAACAGCAACATCACTCTACCACTGACTCTGTTTGCTTTGCAACGTTGATGTTTTATCTCCACAAATTACTCAAGCCTGGAGGAGTTCTGCTGTGTTGTTGAGTTGCTAATGCTAACAGTTAGCTTCTGCTAGCCGAGACGTTTTCTGCTCTAAATCAAAACAGCCTTCACGGTATCAAGCCAAGATGGATGAGTCCATGAATGTGACGTGCAATTGATTTTTATAATTCGAGCGTTTCACCATTTTCTATCAGCGGCTAATGCAGGAATTAATGCAGCAATCCGGAGTTTTCCCCTTTCAGGAATTATGTAGGATTTTTCAGAAATCTGTAAAAGTGATTGTCTCATCATGTAGTGTGATATAATGTAAGCAATTTATTTTTTTGCTAAGCCCGCCCCCTGCCCCATAAAATCCATTCAATAGGAAACTGACCGGCAACCAGAACTAACCAATAGCGTTAGACTACCACTTACGTGCTTCAAATTTTTAAGGAAGTACCTTGATGAACTTTTCATGGACAAGTAAGTCTTTAAAATATAAATATATGAAAACACAACATGACATGAGAATAATACAGAAGCACATTCATAAACAAGAAACGTGCAGTCGCCATCTTAAATTACAGAGACGACCCGACTATTGGTGTGATACGCTTGTCAGCCACTAGATGGTGCCATCAGATAAAAGAAATACTCCGGAGAGCTACTTTAAGGGTAAAGTTAAAGTCCCATTAGTTGTCACACTGGTGAGTGACATTTGTTCTAAGCATTTGACCCATCCGCTGGGGGAGCGGTGAGCTTCAGACACTGCCACGCTCGGGAACTATTTGGTGGTTTAACCCCCCAATCGAACCCCTTTATGCAGAGTGTCAAGCAGGGAGGTATTAGATCCCATTTTTAAAGTTTTTGGTGGATTTGAACCCACGATCTCCCAGTCTCAGGGCGGACACTCATATCTCTAGGCCACTGAGCTGGTAGAAGACTATTTTGATGTTTAGCCTGCATAACAATGTACAACAATGTATATCACTCTTTATATTCAAGCAACTATGTTTAATGCAACCTGCTGACATAAGTAAATTCAACATTTAATCTCTTAGAGTGTACACATTGGACATTTATCATCATGACTTTAGGAAACTAAAGAAGTACAATAGACAACAATCTTTATTTTTCTGACCCTGCAGTCCAGACCAGCATCTACAAGTCTGCACTCTTTCATTGCATGTGCCTTGAACACTGAGGCGCCACCAAAAGGTTAAAATTATGAGTGAGCATTTCTCCAGAGATCTTTTGGAACAGATAATCTTCAAACCGAGCCTCACAGAAATCACCATAAGGGTTTACGACTTTCAAAAGCATTTCTGTCGGCCATAGCTAAAGGAAATTAAAGATGGCAAAGCCCAAATTTCCCTCTTTCATATACATGTATATATTTTTAAATCCCTTTCTTTGCCCTGCGTTCACCAGATTCAGCACACCTGATCTTCAGACTAAAGTTCATAGAAGGTTTCAGATTTAAGATTTTGCCAGTGACAAGACGCTAACCTTTGAGCTTCAAACAGGAAGCGATAGATAATCTAAGCAAGTGTTTCATGTGTTGACAGGAAGTGTCCTTGAACTGTGCAGACCAGAGGGATGATGCAATGAATAAATGGAGGAATGCACATTTCAATTCTTGCTTTCATTTTTAATCATTGCAACTCACCACGGTGGCTGTGGCCAATGAGCTGCTGAGTCTTTCTAATTTTGATCTGCTTTAAAAAAACGTACCTAACAATGAAACACCACCCAACAGTGAGAAATGCAGAGTTGCACCGAGTTAACACTCCTATTGTTATTTGGAGACTCATTTGCACACACACACATGCACACACACTCACACACAGTGAAGTATATTTATTTCAATCTAAAGACATTTGTCCATGAAAATATTGTCAGTGGGACACCACTGGGAGCAGTAACCTCCAACTCTAAGGCCATATTTTCTGATTTTAATTGGATGTCTTCACAGAAGCATTGAGGGAAATCTCTGTTGCATTCCAAAGGCAGAAACTAAGAACACCACTGCCCTTTCATTATTCCCATAAACACTCCGATTGCTCTACAGCGGCATAAGTTATGTAAACTCGGCATACAATGAAAGCACTTTTTAGCAGAAGCCACAATAGAAAAGTAACTAATCATGGACTCGATTTAAGTTCTTTGTCTGCTCTCCGCGGTTTCTGTCTGTCAGCTCGGATTGTTATTAAAGCAATTTCAAATATCTAAGACGGCAAACCAAAAACATCATCTCGGTAGGGTGGCACTGAAGCAGTCACAATCAAAATCACATCACAGCATCTCTGATATGAAAGCTGACCCCCCTGTGAACATGGAAATCAATCTCTTTGACTGGCACGGAGATGCTTTCACACACTCCCCAATTACATCAGAGCAAAAACATTGTTCTGTTTTCTCAAAGGCCTTTTTTCCCCTCAGTCTGATCCATTTTTTTCTTTTTTAAAAGCACCATCAGAACAGTTTAAATGTATTTGTATGTATGAAAAGCGACTGTATGATTGTTGTTTTTCCACATAAAAGCCTGCGTGACACTAGTTTGATCAAAGTTGCAACTTATTTCAAGGGATAATTAGTTTTTTCTGTACCAGTTGCTCAGAAAGAAACCAGTTATCTGCTTGATTGGTGACTGATAGATGAAGCTACGTTTATTTTTGATGAATCCAACAAACTTGGCTTTTACGGAGTTAGCGGCACAAAGTTGTGCATCAAACCCTGTGGTTGACCGCAGCATGCAGGATATAGTGTTCATGTTGGGAATTACAGGCTTGTCCTGTGGAAGGAAGGAGATGTTAATGGACTCAAATTAGGTCTTCTAAATGTTGGTGCATATAGCACTCAGTGCACTGAGGATAAACATGCTTCTAGTGGTGATAGCAAATGATTTAATCACATTGTGCTTTTATGAGCAAACAAAAACCAAATACAATCACTTCAAAGACTATTGCAAGATTCTTGGCACTTTCAGATGTCATCAGATTAAAATTTTTTTAGATTAATTAATCATGACCTGTAATTAATTAATCTAATTAATCTCTTTTTTAATCTCACCTACTAATGGCTGAGAAAATCCCTCATTTTGATGTATTTTTATTTAAATTCATTACATTAATGTGGCAGACTAAAAGATTAATATATAACAAAAAAACTGCCTTTATAAAGTCATTTATTGTTAACAGACTTCTAAATTTTCCTTTTACATCACCAAGGTGGAATAGTACTGTGCTCTTTTGTCCGTCTTGAATAATAATAATTTAAAAATAAAACATCGGGTCCATATAGAATAATCTAACACATCAAGGAACACTTTTTTCAGCAAAGTGATTACAGAACTTGTTACTAAAACGTTTATCTAAAATTAAAATAGAGCTGTAAATTACAGTGCTGTACGTTAGCATATCAAAACTGACAGTTTATCTCAAAATATTACGCTTTTTCACAAAATCTGACATGTGGTATGGCATGATAGTTAAATATAAATATATTTACATAAAATAAATAAAAAATGAAAATAAAAAATCCCAACAGGTAGGCTAGAAAAGTCCCAGTAAAGTTATAGATTAAAAATTAGATTAACTCGATTAAAAAAAATAGTGCAATAATTATGGCTGTAATTAATTAATCTCAATTAATCTCATAATATGACACCCCTACTTTCAGCCCCTACTATTGAAGACAATCCATTGATGATTATTTAAGTGCAGGACTAATATACAGGAGACAGGAAACAAGCTTGGGAACTTTGTTAACTTAACAAAAACCAAAGGTGCCAGAGAAGCAGAAAGATCAAAACTGGGAAATCAGAACCACTGATTCACACATTTACCCTGAAGTAAAATGAGTTTATATACAAGATTTAATCTGAAATATGCAACCAGTGTAATTTTTAGAGACTGAGAATATGTGTTAAAGTGACAGAAAGAAAAAACTATACAGAAAAAAGTCAAATGTGAAAAAGAGAGGAGGACGTGTAACCTGCAGCTGTTTTTGAAAGCAGCTGTCAAAATTATTCATATATGTTTCATTAGGTTTGTGGAGCCAGCTGCAGCTGAAGGAGAAGAGAAATTGTCTGCCAGTCAAACAGTTGGTGGTTCAATTCTGGTTTTGCCACTCTGTGTGTCAAAGTGTCTTCGGGTAACACACTGAACCCAGCGTTGCCCCGATCTGTCAATCAGTGTGTGAGTGGGTGATTTTGGCTTGTGGCTCTGAGTGGTCAGTGACACTGGAGAAGCACTAAATAAATGCAGCCTATTTAAGAGTTTTTTTTTTTTTTTAACAAACTAGAATTTTCAATTTAAACAAATATGAAAGAAGAATCACAAATAGGATTTTTAAAGGGGACATATTATGAATTTTTTCTTAAGTTACAATAGCTCTTTGGTCAATATAAAACATGTTTATAAAGGTATTTGCATTAAATCCTTCTCACATAGAGTCATCTCAGCAGTTTCAGTACCTTCCAGAATGAGCCGTTTCAGGGCTCTGTAGCCTACTCAGGCTGCTCTAAGATGATGAGCTCCGATGTCTGGGAGGGGCTCTGAGTAAAGCCGCTGCCTCTCCAGCAGCAACTCTCTTGCACATGAGAGGTGGTTCTATGCTAATTTTCCTCATTTGTGACATCACAAACAGGGACTTTTTGAAACGGCTCATTTTAAGCACATAATTCCTAAAACCAAACACGGTCAGATGGATGGATTTTTGTCACATATGGAGTGTTTATAGAGGTAGTAGGGATCCACATGGCAGCACAAAGGATGCAAAATGTGAGTGTTGCACAATATGTCCCCTTTAAAGAAACTGAAACTGGTGCATCTAAGATAAAAAAAAAAGCTGATGCAATTGATAATGATTTAGGAAAGGAACTAAAGTTCTTTTTTTAAGTTAAGATCAGGACAAGAAGATTTCAGAGAGATTGCATTGATCAAAGAAATAACCAAACAGGTGTTGAACAAACCAACCTTCCTAAAGTCTAAAAAGAATGAAAAAATGTTTGTGAACAGGAACTTGTGAAATTTAGAGGAAAACAACTTTTATCACGGATCAGAATAGTTTAAAATATCAGTGTGGCTCGTAATAAAGAACAAAACAAATGCCTTTAAGGCAACATTTCACAGTTTTTAACACTTTAAAGCTGCCATAACATCGTATAGCTATAAATATATTGTGGAGATGAATAAAAAAAATGGGTTCTCTCGCATTTGTCTAAAAAAAATTGGCAGTAACACGTTTTGGACCGAAAACAACTATTGGCTCATCTGGTTGTCGGTCTCGCCGAACCACCGCACTTCCGCATTCCCCTGGGTCCTCCACTCATCACACACTTATGTGTTTATCAACAGAACACCACTGGTGTGAGAGGTTCTCCGCTCAATAATATCAGAGAAGCAGAAACAGCCGGCTGCTACCACTTCAACTTTAGGACAAACTACCAGAGTCCCAAAAAGAAAAACATCATCTGAAGTCATGGACAACAAAAGACGTTTGGACCTAGAAAAGGTAACTGGTGTTTAGCGCTATCTCGTTTCTTCTGGCATCGCGGGTTTCCGGTTCCGGCAGAAGCGTTTCAGGGAAGATGCCCGAGGGATGGGGTGAGTGTTCCGTAACCGTGTTTGCGTTCAAAACCTAGCTTGTTATAACAGCTTCAACCAGTTCCTCTAAAAGTGGGGTTCAGTAACAGAAACATGAGGTCCAGCTCACAGTCTCTTTTACTAATACCCAAGACTCGTCTGAAGACCCGCGATGACGGACCTTTCTCGATGGCTGGTCCTAGATTGTGGAACAACCTTCCACTACATCTGAGGACCACGCAGAGACTGGAGCATTTTAAGTCTCTGCTTAAGACTTATATGACTTGGCTTTTAATGCAAGTTGACCTGTGCAGCTTATTGTTTTAGCCTCATTAAAGAGACTATGTGGAAGTTTAACAGCTAATACAAGTATAGAAATTTAAAATTTATTCCTCATACATTCTCCTGCAATGCCCTGGTCCTGTAGAATGAGCCCTGGCATTTTTACTGTGATTGCCTCTGTAGGCCTGTAAACTCACAGAAAAGATTGTGCTCGGGTCGAGCAAGCAGGCTTCCCCAGTGTCCTCCAGAGGCAGAGTAATGCGTGATGACATCATGTGCGCTCACGCGCCTGCAGCGTTTGTTTGCTAGCTGTAGCTTAGCGGTAGAGCGAGAGGTGGTTTTGGTAGCTGATTCAGCCAAGAACAAGAAGAGAGCTGCTTCAAGCACCAGCGAAACTCCAGCCCAGACCCCAAACAAGACAAAGAACCCAAGAGTGTATTCCAGCGCGACAAAAAGGGCAAAACTCGAGTCTGGTCGCCGAAGACAAGGAACGAGGATAAACATCGGTCCGGCCGGCATTTGAAAAGTGGAAAATGCTGAGACAAAAGACCTGCAGTTGGCATCATTGTTGCTGGACAGGTAAGAAATTATTACTAAATACGTGTGGGGTAAGGGTTGTGGGTGCTTTCAAAGCAAACCGGGGGCTTACGTATGTCATAGTAGGAACATTTTAGGCTGCTTGTTTAGCGTGTCTCCATCAGAGTCGGTGCTGGTCAGGATATTAATATTAGTCTCATTCTTATTTTTACTTCTCAGCGCACTGGGACTTTTTTCCAGGGTAGGATGAGTACTGGTAATATTACCGCTCATTTACTAGTGGAAATCTCAGAGATTTCTGCAAAAATATGTCCGTCTCCAAGTAAACACATTCCCCCCCAGCGCCGCTGGATGTGGAGAATAAATTATACAGCAGCCCTGGTTATCATGTATGAGAAGTCTTGGTAAATGCAGAAACATGCAGAGCTTTTATCATTTGATTCATAACCTATGTTTTTGTAATTGATGTTTTCTGTTTGTTTTTGTAGCATCAAATCGATGGAGCTGAAAGAACTCTTTAGATGAGGAACAAGCCAATAGTTTGGAAGCAGTGTGTAAGAAACAAATTATTCTCAGAGAAATGCAATGGCTATATGTCAGTATATATAATCATGTTTTGCTGCTGTTTTTACTTCTAGGTTAGAGCTGGAAAGAGAAGGAAGGAGCTTTAGACCCGTATGATTCAGATTATGTATCTCCAATATTAATAAGGTATGTTTTATTATTGTTTATTTTAATACCGTAGTAACATCCACACTCTCACTTTCTATTCACTGATTATATAAAATGTATTTGTCTTGGTAAATGGTCTGTATTTGTATAGCGCCTTCTTAGGGTTCTACAACCCCCCAAGGCGCTTCACAACACAATCAGTCATCCACCCATTCACACACACATTCACACGCTGGTGGGGATGAACTACATCGTAGCTACAGCTGCCCTGGGGCGCACTGACAGAGGCGGGGCCTGCCGTACACTGGCGCCACCAGTCCCTCCGACCACCACCAGCAGGCAAGGTGGGTTAAGTGTCTTGCCCAAGGACACATCGACAGCAACAGACTGAGCGGGTTGCGAACCTGCGACCTTCCGATTGCAAGGTGGTCACTCTGCCACCATCGCCCTGTCTTGTGCAATAGGTGTGCATCACAGGATAAGGTTGACCAACTTCCTTGCATTGGCCTGGATGAAGCTGACAATTATAACAATTATAATTATTATATAGGCTAACAATTATATGTGCTATTTGAATTTCACTCAATATGCTAAAATTCTGCTCACAATAGTGGCCTGCACAGAACCCAACTAATGCTGCTACTCTGTGTGTATATTTGCACATATTATTGTTGATTTTATATTTATATTATTTCTGCATTATTTTTTGTATTCTTTTACGTTTTGCACCAAAGGGAGTGGCACTCCAATTACACTGTACTCTGTACAAAATCAATAAAGGCTAATTTATTCTATTCTATTCTATTCTATTCTATTATATTATATTATATTATATTCTGTATTGGACATCGCTGATTGTGTGGAGGCAGATTTGAAAGACAATTTAGAAGAGCTATTAGCAGCAGGACTGACTCAGCTGTTGTTTTCATTCAGGAGTACAGCATGCATGCCTCGTGCATGAGCTTACTATTGAAGCTGCAGTTACACGTTTGGCCTGAGGGGGCAATCGCGAGCATAAAAATTTCAAAGTCCACATAGTCCCTTTAACTATTGTTGCTTTTTAAGATTATTTATTGTGTGTTTTTAAAAGATGATTTTAGTACTGCTGTGTTGTTCTTATGTAATAATTTGGGCAGCAGTAGCTCAGGAGGTAGAGCGGGTTGTCCAGTAATCGGAAGGTTGCAGGTTCGATCCCGGCTCCGGCCAGAGAATGCTGCTGTGTGTCCTTGGGCAAGACACTTAACCCGACTTGCCTGCTGGTGGTGGTCGGAGGGACTGGTGGCGCCAGTGCTCGGCAGCCTCGCCTCTGTCAGTGCGCCCCAGGGCAGCTGTGGCTACATCGTAGCTCATCCCCACCAGCGTGTGAATGGGTGAATTGAGTTGATTGTGTTGTGAAGCGCCTTGGGGGGTTGTAGAACCCTAAGAAGGCGCTATACAAAATACAGGCCATTATTGTGTTTACCTAATGCATTGGTTCTGTATGTGCAGTGCTTTGGGTTGTGTGAGTAACAATGAAATGTGCTTGATCATAATAATGATCATAATACTTTCTTTTTGAACCACATGACCTTGTTTAATATTTTGTTGGATTATTTTCATTTTTGTGAGTAAATTAAGATTTTCTAAAGGCTTAAAATACCTTGGAGAAGGCTAAAGGCTGTCCCCTGAGCCGCAGAGTCTCTATTAAATGCTATTTGGTCTCAAAGCAAGGCCTATGTCTGCACTCTCAGCTCTAAAGTCAAGCTTATTCCCAGTGTGGGATGGACTCCACCATGGTCTCTGATTCTGTTAGTAGTGTTCATGGACAGCATCTTAAGGCATAAGCATGAAGAGAAGGTTACCCGATAGGGACACGTCAGACTCTCATGTGCTTTTTGTAACAGGCGAGGTTCCGTTTGGTGTCCCTAACTCATGACCTTCAGAGTGCACTCGGGCGGTTTCCAGACAATCATGTAAACGCTGTATGAGAGTCAGCTCCTCCAAATCTAAGTCCATGGTTTTGAACTAAAACATGTGATTCTCCCTTTGGATTAGGAGTGAGTCTTTGTCTCAGCAAAGGTTTTTAAGTATCAAAGTGTCTTTCTTACTATTAAGACCTAGACTGATGGCTCAGGCTTTTGTCTGGAGTAGAGGATGTCATTGTGGTTTGTTGCAGGAGCTTTGACCCACAAGACAAAGCTCTCACTTTACTGGTCCATCTGAATCCAAACATCACCTCACAGGATCTGGATTGTGATGAACAAAATATTATCCTGACTAACATCCAGCTGAAATGGACTTCCTCATTAGGATGACCAGGAGGAGCTCCATCTTCCAGAAGAACGTCAAAGTAGACCCACTGCATCAGGATGAGATCATTCAGGGTATTTTGGACAGGGATGCCCCCTGGTCACCTTTATGTGGACGTTTTGAATTCATGCCCCTCTAGATGAAGACCCCGGGTGAAAACCCAGAACTTATCCCTTCTAGCCTAAGAATGCTTTCATATCCCTCAGGAAGAACTGGAGAGTGTTGCTGGGAAGAGAGATGAATGGGCTTCCTTCCTGGACACGTGATTTGGAATCGTAGGATGGCCAAGGAAGGTCCCACCTTTCTCGCCTCTGATTGGCTAAAAGGGCTCTCCAATGATTGGCTATTTCATTTAGCAGCAAACCTTCTTCCCTCAGTGCAGACTGTCCTCCAGCCACCAACGTCATAGATATCATATTTATCACTAGATGCCTTAACTGGGATTCGACAGCGTCCCTACACGGCGGCCATCTTACTAGCGACAGCAGACGCTCCACTCTCAATGGTAGCAGCTGGAAGGTGAGTGATAAGTTACACAAAAACACTCATAACTCGATGAAATATTAACGGAGTTACAAACGGTTTACATTATTACAAACCTTATAACACATAGGCTTGATAGGACATACTTTAACATTTTTAAATTAACGGGCCAAATCCGTCATATTTCCCAGCCACATCTCTGGCGTTTATAACAAACCAAACCGTTTGAAAATCGGTTGAAAATTGAGCAAGTTAGAGTTGTTTAAGTAGTACATGCACCACCAATGTTATGAAAGGGGGCAGCTGTCACTAGTAAGATGGCCGCCGTGTAATTGACGAACAGCGCGGGTAAGGCATCTAGTGATATACAGGTTCTTCTCAAAAAATTTGCATATTGTGATAAAGTTCATTATTTGCTGTAATGTACTGATAAACATTAGACTTTCATATACACTGCTCACAAAAATGAAAGGAACACTTTAAAGAAACACATTAGATACATCAGATCTCAATATAAAGTTGGATATCTATACAAATAATGACAGGGCAATGTCTTAGGAACAAAAGGATGCCAAGTCTTTTAATGGAAATAAAAGTTTTCAACCTACAGAGGGCTCAATTGTGTAGACGCCCTAAAATCAGAGTGAAATGAAGATGTGGCAGGCTAGTCCATTATTTCAAACACTTAATTTCTGCAACTCAAAATGCTTTTCAGTATCTTGTGTGGCCCCCACGAGCTTGTGTGCATGCTTGACAACGTCGGGCATGCTCCTAATGAGACAACGGATGGAGTCTTGTGGCATTTCCTCCCAGATCTGTGTGAGGGCATCCCTGAGCTCTTGTACAGTCTGAGGAGCAACCTGGCGCCGCCTAATGGACCGAAACATAATGTCCCACAGATGTTCTATTGGGTTTAAGTCAGGGGATCGTGAAGGCCATTCAATTGTTTCAATTCCTTCATCCTCCAGGTCCTGCCTGCATACTCTTGCCACATGAGGCCGGGCATTGTCGTGCATTAGGAGAAAACCAGGACCTACTGCATCAGTGTAGGGTCTGACAAAGGGTTCAAGGATTTCATCTGGATACCTTATGGCAGTCAGAGCACCATTTCCTAGGCAGTAGAGGTCTGTGCGTCCCAAGACCATTTCTGACCCACCACCAAACCTGTCATGTTGAACGACGTTGCAGGCAGCATAGCGTTCTCCTTGTCTTCTCCAGACTCTTTCACGTCTATCACAGGTGCTCAGGGTGAACCTGCTCTCGTCAGTAAAAAGTACAGGGCGCCAGTGGCGGACTTGCCAATTCTGGTGTTCTTGAGCAAATGCCAGTCGAGCTCTACGGTGCTGGGCAGTGAGCACAGGGCCCACTACAGGACGTCGGGCCCTCAGGCCATCTTCATGAAGTCTGTTCCTGATTGTTTGGGTAGAGACATTCACACCAGTGGCCCTCTGGAGGTCATTCTGTAGGGCACGAGCAGTGCTCAGCCTGTTCCGCCTTGCAGTCCATGAACACCAATACAGCTGAAAGTGATTAACAATGCCCTCAGCTGCTTAATCAACCAGAAAATTATCAGACAGGTTTAATTGATTTCATGCCAGGCCCAATAAAAAAGTGTTCCTTTAATTTTTGTGAGCAGTGTATTTTAGATTCATTACACACAACTGAAGTAGTTCAAGCCATTTATTGGTTTTAATATTGATGATTTTGGGATACAGCTCATGAAAACCCAAAATTCCTATCTCAAAAAATTAGCATATCATGAAAAGGTTCTCTAAACGAGCTATTAACCTAATCATCTGAATCAACTAATTAACTCTAAACACCTGCAAACGATTCCTGAGGCTTTTAAAAACTCCCAGCCTGGTTCATTACTCAAAACCACAATCATGGGTAAGACTGCCGACCTGACTGCTGTCCAGAAGGCCATCATTGACACCCTCAAGCAAGAGGGTAAGACACAGAAAGAAATTTCTGAACGAATAGGCTGTTCCCAGAGTGCTGTATAAAGGCACCTCAGTGGGAAGTCTGTGGGAAGGAAAAAGTGTGGCAGAAAACGCTGCACAATGAGAAGAGGTGACCGGACCCTGAGGAAGATTGTGGAGAAGGACCGATTCCAGACCTTGGTGGACCTGTGGAAGCAGTGGACTGAGTCCGGAATGAAAACATCCAGAGCCACCGTGTACAGGCGTGTGCAGGAAATGGGCAACAGGTGCCGCATTCCCCAGGTCAAGCCACTTTTGAACCAGAAACAGCGGCAGAAGCGCCTGACCTGGGCTACAGTGAAGCAGCACTGGCCTGTTGCTCAGTGGTCCAAAGTACTTTTTTCGGATGAAAGCAAATTTTGCATGTCATTCGGAAATCAAGGTGCCAGAGTCTGGAGGAAGACTGGGCAGAAGGAAATGCCAAAATGCCTGAAGTCCAGTGTCAAGTACCCACAGTCAGTTATGGTCTGGGGTGCCATGTCAGCTGCTGGTGTTGGTCCACTGTGTTTTATCAAGGGCAGGGTCAATGCAGCTAGCTATCAGGAGATTTTGGAGCACTTCATGCCTTCATCTGCTGAAAAGCTTTATGGAGATGGAGATTTCATTTTTCAGCATGACCTGGCACCTGCTCACAGTGCCAAAACCACTGGTAAATGGTTTACTGACCATGGTATTACTGTGCTCAATTGGCCTGCCAACTCTCCTGACCTGAACCCCATAGAGAAACTGTGGGATATTGTGAAGAGAAAGTTGAGAGACGCAAGACCCAACACTCTGGATGAGCTTAAGGCCGCCATTGAAGCATCCTGGGCCTCCATAACACCTCAGCAGTGCCACAGGCTGATTGCCTCCATGCCACGCCGCATTGAAGCAGTCATTTCTGCAAAAGGATTCCCGACCAAGTTTTAAGTGCATAACTGAATATAATTATTTGAAGGTTGACCTTTTTTGTATTAAAAACACTTTTCTTTTATTGGTCGTTGGAATATGCTAATTTTTTGAGATAGGAATTTTGGGTTTTCATGACCTGTATGCCAAAATCATCAATATTAAAACAATAAACGGCTTGAACTACCTCAGTTGTGTGTAATGAATCTAAAATATATGAAAGTCTAATGTTTATCAGTACATTACAGAAAATAATGAACTTTATCACAATATGCAAATTTTTTGAGAAGGACCTGTATATGAGGGCAGCAGTAGCTCAGGAGGTAGAGCGGGTTGTCCAGTAATCGGAAGGTTGCAGGTTCGATCCCGGCTCCGGCCAGAGAATGCTGCTGTGTGTCCTTGGGCAAGACACTTAACCCGCCTTGCCTGCTGGTGGTGGTCGGAGGGACTGGTGGCGCCAGTGTTCGGCAGCCTCGCCTCCGTCAGTGCGCCCCAGGGCAGCTGTAGCTACGCTGTAGCTCATCCCCACCAGTGTGTGAATGTGTGTGTGAATGGGTGGATGACTGATTGTGTTGTGAAGCGCCTTGGGGGGTTGTAGAACCCTAAGAAGGCGCTATACAAATACAGGCCATTTACCATTTTTATTTACCATGATATCTATGACCAACGTTACCAATGCCTTCCTTATCACTGATCAGACATCAGTGGACTTTCTTTAAAAGGCAGCTTAAAACTTATCTTTTTACGTTTGCTCGTGTTTTCTATGATTTTAAGATGCTTTGGTGTTTTTTTTTTATTATGAAAGCTAACATAACGTTTTACTAACCAATCGACAGTGTTTGTCTGTCATTAAGGTGTTTGAATTGCTCTTAGTCTGACCCCTGTCCTGACACCAGTTTGCTAGGGGGAGACTCCGGTAGAGGAAACTCCCATAACTACATAAACCTCAGGTTCACAGAGGTACGCAAACCCCTTCACCACGATAAGGTGGAAATTCATCGAAGGGGATTTTTCTATTTTATTTTTTTTCTATTTAATTTAATATATTATGTTATTTTTTATACCATTTTAGATTTTATTTATTTATTTTATTTTATATTTAATAAAAAAATTCTATTTTATTAAATTTTTTATTTTATTTATTTATTTAATTGTATATTTTATTTAATTTTATTCATTTTTTAATTTAATTACTTTTTTATTATAATTAAAAAATTTTTATGATGCAGGTTTCAGTGAGGAATCCTAATAAAGTTCAAAAATAATTTCCTGAATTGATGCTTTTTCAGCATCACGTCATTTTCTTCTTTTACGCATTTTCTTTTTGACGCCAACATTTTCCTCTCCCACGATTTGAAACGACAGGTCTGATAACAGAAGACTGAACCTGTTTTCTGTATCAAACTCGTTTACTAATTCAGGAAACGAGAGGTTGATCAGTTCATCCTGTTCAGCTGCCGTTTGAGAATCAGACAGGTTAACTCGTTTGTCACGATTCTTCTTCTTTTTGCGGGAACTCTCTTTAGGAGGAACGTTTATTTCCTCTGGATCCTCGACTGCTTGAGTTTCTGGCGTTTCATTGACTTCCAGAGTAACATTAATAATTTCTGCGTCATTATTCAAAACTTGCAGGATTTCGTCCTCTTCTTCACTATCTGAAGTCATGACGTAATTTTCCTCATCAATATTTATAATTTGCATCATTTCAGTGTCATTAAGAGGAACATTTATTTCCTCCGGTTCCTGATTTGCTTGAATTTGAGGGATTTCAGTCACTTCCGACGTAAAGTCTGATGAACATCCATTATCTTCTGCAAAATCATTGACAATATTCTGGATTTCATCATCGTTTTCCGTCTGTGATGTAAAAAGACTATTTTCCTCTTGAATTATCACCAGTTGCAACGTTTCTGGTGTCGATGCAGTCTGTAATGAGGAATTGTTTGAGGCAGAATTGTGAAGCGGCTCGTGATTTTTATCTCGAGAGGCGCTATATAAAAGATCGTTTCTTCTTCTTCTACAGGTGAAACTCAAAAATGATAATCTGATGTAAAAGTCCACTTATGTCAGTAATCCAGCTCAGACTGAGAGACCATCTATAGGCTCAGGAACCCTTTGCAGGTGTTCTGGATTCATTAGCTGGTTAGAGTGTGACACTTTGAGTCTAGAATATTGAACCTTTTCACAATATTCTAATTGTCAGAGATTCTGAATGTGGGGTTTTCATCAGCTGTAGCCATAATCATCACAATTAGAACAAATAAATGCTGAAGTATCTGGATTTGTATGGAATGAGTCTGTCTCATTAGTTTCACCTTTTAAGTTGAATAACCAACAATTACCTTTTGCATGATATTCTAATTTGTCGTGTTTCACCTGTAGATGCATAAAAGCACTGAAATCTGCACACAGCAGCCAATCACAAATTTTGCCGGGGACATGTCCGCGGCGTCCCCGGTTAAAATGATGCCTATCTCTAAGGGAGAGCCCAGACACCCTTTGGAGAAAACTCATTTCGGCCGCTTGTATCAGCGATTTCATTCTTTCGGTCACTACCCAAAGCTCGTGACCATAGGTGAGGGTAGGAACGTAGATCGACCGGTAAATCGAGAGCTTTGCCTTCCGGCTCAGCTCTCTCTTCACCACGACAGACCGGTACAACGCCCACACAGCTGTTTTGTGGAGTTTTGTAAAGAAAATGCGAATTTAGCGATATAATAGCCATTTTGTTCTGTTTCGAAAACGTTTTTTTCTGTTCCTTTTATTAAAACTTATAATATATCTTGTTGCATTTATCACATTGTTGGATTGACTTTATCTGTTGGCTCTCAAGTATTGTTATCTTATTAAAGCAGAGTACATAGGCTAAACATGTGTGCCTTTCCTGGGTATGAAATATAATAAAACTGCCCAGCTGTGTGCAGCAGGTCTGTTTCTCTGCTAGAATAATGCAAACTGGTGAAAAATAGGATTAAATGATACACATTTAAACAGATGATGAGATGTGTTCTAACTTGAAAACAGCCTTAAACTTTGTAAGTGAAGACATAAGATAACCCCATGGTTGAGAGACAACAGACATAAAGTCAATCCAACAATGTGATAAATGCAACAAGATTTATTACAAGTTCATATTTTGACGTTTTTCAGGTTCTTCTATAAAAGAAACTGAAGCTGGTTTGTTGTAAAACAGGACAGAATGGTTATTATAGAGCTAAGTTAACTTGTTCTTCAAAAAAACTCCTCAAGATCTGTCTGCAGACACAAAAACCCTGCAGCGAGGGAAGACTGTTTGCTGTTACATGAAATAGCCAAGGAGAGGAGAGGCCTTCCAGCCAATCAGAGGCGAGAAAGGCGGGACCTTCCTTGGCCATCCTACGATTCCAAATCACGCTTCCTGGACCCGTTACCTATATGATGGATGGACGGACAGATGGACGGATCTCAGAATTTAAAATGTCTATCAGCTCTTCAATTCATTTCATACCCAAAAGTACTTTTATCATCCTTTTAGCTGTTTTAAATGGTGCTCAGTGGTCTTTAAAATATGATTATGCAGCTTTTAGCCAAAATCACAAAACCTGTGCCGTTTTCTACTTAGTAGCTCATTCAAAATTTTCCTCTGGGTTGTGGGCGGAGCCGTTGGTGCAGAGCCCCCCCACCCCCCTCTTTTCCTGGCTGTTGACAGCTTTCTGTTTATGCTAGCTCTCTGTGCTAGCATGCAGCACTGGCTGCTAGCATTACATCAGCTCCATAAATACAGGCCGAGGGTTGAATTAGGAGTTTGTGCTCCACCCAGTGGGTTTGTGACATCACAAACCCAGTCAGTTTTAGGCTGCATTTTTTTCGTCTGCTTCTAATGCACAGCAATTTGAATGCAGAAATACTCAGAAATGCAATTTTGAGCTTAAATTTCTTTAGATATGTCCTGTAGCATAAGAAAAATGCCTCAAGAACATGTTAAAAACAGAAAAAACACAATTTTCATTGGAGTGGGTGTTCAAATTATTGGGTTTTTTTTATTATTTTGACTTAAAAATTCCAAACTGAACAAAAAAAGGGGAAAAAAGCTTGAAATCAAAACTAAATTTTTTTTAAAACACACAAAGCCCAAATTGGTTAATTCACGTCTAACCAACCAGCCGTGCCGTAAAAACATCCTGGAGATGTTTAGTCCTCAATGAGCTCCTGATGTTAACTTCTGCATGTACATTGAATGTGAGCTGAATGAATAAGTGAACATGCTCTAAGGTAAAACTCCTAACCGGCCAACTGATGTCAGTGCTTGATGGATCAGTTCTTACATTTCTTGCCTGGTTGCACTTCAATAGTCGTTTAGCATTTTGATTCTGAAAGCGTGCGCTGTCTTCAGCAACCTGATATGATTTGCATTAAACTCAGAGGCAAAGAAATCTGTTTGATGTTCAGATTGTTTCAGGCTGTGAATTGTCACCATCCTGATTAAACTTCATCTGGTCCCTGAACAAATTTTCAGCTGCCAGTGTTGGTGGAGATCTCAGTTTGTTCTGAGGAGAACATGACAATGTCAGAAATAGTTTTTTTTTTCTTTCTAGGAATATTTTCATTGCTTTTAAAGAAGATTTTGCTTTTCCTCTCAAACTCTGGTACCACTCCTTATGGGAATCTGTTATGTTAACAGCAGAGTAAAGACAAGGCAAATGTTTTTCTGTGCCTGGAACAATGCAAGGTTAGAGAAAATAAGAAAAAACAGACTTGAGCATGTAGATTTAATCTTTTATAAAACATTTTTTTATTTGAATGAAAATGAAGTATCAGCTGATGTTAATTTTCCATTGGCATCTGTTATAAAACAGCAGCACTGCAGTAAAACACTATTTTCAAGAAAAAAAAAGAACCTGTGCATGATTTAAACTAGTAGAATAACTGTCCCCTGGTCTTATCCCTCCGTCAACGGGAACATTGGAGTTGACATTCTTCGCTCCTTCTGCTCCTGAGGTTTGGTGATAACTCACATACAGGAAAAAAGTGTTTTCTACAACTTTTATGATGTCACAGGGAAATTCAATATGACGCCTTTGGCTAGGAGATCATGCTTTTTTAATTTTTGCATTAATAGTCATTCATGTCATAATCTGCATGGGGATTTTGGAGTTATGTACCTGGATGTGCTTTATGATTTATAAGGATTCCTAAACTTTTTCTTGCAGCTGCTGCATTTTACCTACTTGTTCCTGCTCAGGTTACAGGAAGCAGGATAGACTCTGGACAGGAAACCAGTTCATCACCTGACCACGTAGAGTCTAACTACCATCAACATGTATTAAAACTTAGAGATAGTTTAGAGTTACCAATACACCTCACGATTGTTTTTGGTCATGGAAGGAGATCAGAGTAAAAACCTCACATATGAATTGGGAGAAAAGGCCAGCTTTGTATGAAGGTCCCAGCCAGGAACCTTTTTGCTACAAGGCATCAGTGCTAACCAACAAGAGGACAATGCCAAAGCTGGTTTAGAAAATTCAAGAATATGAATATTAAATTGTATTATGGTTGCAAACCTAATTTGACCCGAGCCTGGATTCTCTGATCAGTCAACAAAGTGGTCTTTTAACAAGTCAACTTGAGGAATTTGGGTGGTGTTTTTGACCAATCAATGTCTTTTGAAGGACCAGTTTAAAACGGTGGTCCAAAACTGTTTATATCTTTTGAGAAATATCTCCAAACTGCGAAGGTTGGTGTCAAAACATGAACTTGAAATGGTTATCCATGCCTTTAACTCCTCCCGTCTGGATTACTGTAACACACTTTTCACATGTTTTAACAAAAAAGCCCTTGACTGCCTTCAGTTGGTCCAGAACTCTGCAGCGAGTCTCCTAACTGGAGCAAACAGAAGAGCTCACATCACTCCTACCCTGATGTCTCTGCACTGGTTACCCATTAACTTTAGAATTCATCTTAGAATCCTGATTTTAACTTTCAGGGCTCTACATGGCCAAGCTCCTCCTTATATTACTGAACTGTTAAAGTCTTATGCTTCAACCCGAGCCCTCAGGTCCACAAACCAGAACCTCCTAGAAGTTCCAAAGACCAGATATAAGAGTCCAGGGCCCTCATCTATCAACCACCCTGATCTCATTGCTGAAGGAGATCCTACTGGAGCTATGCCATGATTTGCGACCCAATGTAGAGTGACAGACAAATCTGATTACAGGCTATATACAATTATTGACAACTACAAGAACCCCCCAGAACCTCCTTTGCCAAGATAACCAAACTAAATGACAGCTCAGAAGAGGCTGCAGTCAGACAACTCCAAACAGAACATGAATACAACTCTTCAAATGTGAACTGTAAATGACAACTCTACATTTTTTCATGTTCATTTTTATGTGGAGCCATTCTTCTTTATTTCTGACAGGGACCTCTCCTCTGTTTCGACCACATTCACAACCTCTGGTTGGTTCTTTTCTACTTCAGCAGCCAGTACCTTGATCTCGCTATCAAAGTTTGTTTTTTTATTATTGGGAGGAACGCAGGGATTCCTCTCAGGATGTGGTGTGACCAAAAATGTTTAATTGAGGGTGTTTCTGTATGTAAATGACTGAATGGACACGAGCCCCTGGGTACTCACAGGTAGATTCATCAGCAGTTGATTGTGGAGGAACAAGCGTACGAGGCCACTGCATGTTTTATAAATCAGGATTTTGGCCGTTTGTAGGAACATTCTAAATGTCATTCGTAGGATTGAATATAGGACCGTTTCGTCTGATAAATGAGGGCCCAGGTTCTTTCAGTCTGTTGCACCTCGACTTTGGAGAGAACTTCCGTTATTTTTATGTTGTATTGGCAGTCTGGACACCTTTAACAACAGCTGAAGATCCTTTTATTTAAATCTGTTATTAATTAAATTTTTTATGATTTTCACTGGTTTAAAACCATCTTCATCCGTTTGTTTTTATGGTCTTTGTTTTTAATTATCTTTATTCATTTGTGTTAATGATCTGTTTAGTGAAAGTTATTCACTTGTTTTATTAATTATCTTAATCCTTTTGTCTGTTTTTTGTTAATGATGTTTTAATAATATTTGTAAAGCACTTTGTGATTTTGTTTTCCTATGATTCCGATTCTGGTTCCTTACAGCAGAAAGAGTTTTTTCACAGATGGAACCATTTAAAGTTGAAAAAATGTATTGCACCTGCACCTTTAAGCCCCTTTCCTTACTTTCATGATTACTATTGTAAGCAACACCTCTCATTCATGAACGTGCACCTCTAGCTGGGCAACAGAGCTAAAACACACTGTTTTACAATTATTTTCCATATGTGGTTTATTCATATATATATATATATTTTTTTTTAAAGACTTACTTGTCCATAAGAAATGTCACCAACTCCGCATCAGTCTAGGTACCTCATACACTTGTGCACCCTCTGTGATTGACATCTGTATGTGAGAGGATGTCTAACACTGTTGGCTAATGCTGAGCAGCGCTCAATTGAAATTGCATGGGGCTCTACAAGATGGGGCTTAGCAAAAAATGACATATTGGTGACATTATATGACAGTATAGGGTAAGACCATCACTTTTAAGGATTTCTAAAAAAAAGAAAAATCATACATAATTCCTGAATTGAAGTAAACTCAAATCCAAATTTGGGTAAATTTCTACAATGCCTTTCAGAGACAGACTCCAAAACATTCTAATCAGAGTTAAGAAAATGAAAAACTTGGTGCTATCTAAAAGTAAAAAAACGTCAGTTTAATATCAGAGATGAAATTATGAATCATATTTGTATAAAGTCATTGTTATGAGCTAATAGGCCACAAGGTGCCTGAACCTGTTTGGTCAGATCACTTGCACCTTTGTTCACAGAGGTCTCGTCCAGTGGTTCTCAACCTTTTTTCAGTGATGTAATCCCTGGGAAATATTTTTTCAGCCAAGTAACCCCTAACCAGCGCAAAACATTTTTGGTTGTAAAAAAAAAAAAAAAAAAAAAAAAAAAAGACCTATAACAGAGCACTGTGCCATCAGTGACTGATATATTTTAAAAAAACAACAATTTTGAAAATTTTAAATGTTAATAATCCATAACTAAATGTATTGGAAATATTTATCATCACTAAAATGTAGTGATTCAAGTGTTAATTTTTGCATGGATGCTGTTTTTTAAATATTTGTATATTTCCTCACGTACCCCCAGGGGTACGCGTACCTCCATTTGAGAAACAATGGTCTAGTCCACTTTCTTCTGTTTGTTTTCTTCACCAGCTCCGGTGGCCTAGTGGTATGAGTGTCGACTGGGAGATCGGGGTTCAAATCCCGGTCGGGTCATACCAAAGACTTTGAAAAAATGGGACCCAATACCTCCTCGCTTGACACTCAGCACTAAGGGGTTGGATTGGGGGGTTAAACCACCAAATAGTTCCAGAGCGCGGCCACAGCTGCAGCTCACCGCTCCCCACCATGAGGATGGGTCAAATGCGGAGATGTAATTTCACCAGTGTGTGATGATGACTTGGGACTTTAACTTTTCTTAAACAGGTGTTGTCTTTTTTGTAAATATCAAGGGATTTATTGTTTTCAAAAAAATTGCTGACAATGTGACAAAAAGATTCTCCCTTCTGAGACCCTATTTATAGGCTACACCCAAAACTGCACAGCTGAGTCTCGTCAAGTTCCTCCACCTTTCAGACAGAGCATTTCCTACTTCAGGTATTAAGATTCAGTTTCACCACATATTATGAGTGAGAAAAAACTGTCCAAAAAATAAAAGGAAGAAGAAGAGGAAGTGAACTGCTACTCCTGGCAATCATTCAGGAGACATGTTTTACCTAAAGCTAAGTCCCCGAGGGCCACAATCCTGCATGTTTTAGATGTCTATCTCCTCCAACCTCCCTGATTTGAGTCAATGAGTGATTTACTGGTTTCTGTGGAATTTGAAGTCATACTGAGTTAAAACATTCAATCAGATGTTGAAGCAGAGAAACAACTAAAACTTTTTGGATGGTGTCTCTCAAGGACCAGAGCTTGACACCCTTGAATTCCAGTATTCATCTGCCTCTGAAGCAAGAAGCACTGGCAAACAGGTCCATCCATTTCCTTTTTTAAATTCACATGTTCCACATTTGATGTAGCTGATGCACTTTATTGTTTTTACCAGAACACATAAAATCATAATTAATGTGCTTGAAAATCATGCTAAAGGTGGAGAATTGTGAGACTTTGAAGTGAAAATGCAGAATTGGATTGCTCTTCAGACTAAAACAATGAAATTCTCAACTCCTCTGACCGTTTGCAAGTTTTCCCTCTCCAAATAATCCATAACTTTAAAATGCATAAACTAACATACATCCGCATCTAACTCTGCCGCTGATTATCTGCTGACAAATACAATCCTATCAAGTCCATCAGCGGAGACGTTGTGCACGCTAAGTTATGTGCTTAATAGATACAGGATAAAGTTTCAGGTTCCTGCGGCTGCAGAGGTTGGAGGCCCCTTGAAAGCCACTACAAGTCAGTTATTCGGCACTGATCTGCTTCCTGGCTGTAATTAATCTTACCATGGGGTTTCTGAGGAAAGTAACTCAAAAAGTGACCGTTTCAGAAGGAGGAAGGACAAAAGGTCTCAAACTAAAGAGTGTTAGAGTGTTGTAAATCTGCGTTGTGCAGAAATGACTAAAGGAGAGTTGATCTATGCATTTTGCATGTTTGGTGCAGGATGTTCAAGTGCAATAAAAAAAACTTTAGGAATAAAACTTTCCTCGTTGCTATAGACAGTCAGGAGGAAGTGTACATAACTCCACTTGGATGTTGCGTGATATAGTGACATGCAGATTCAAATATCGTGAGCTGTAAAAATTTTATTGTGTTGGAAAAAAGAATCCCAGCATTAAGACTGACTCTACAGCATAATATCCTTCATAAAGAAACACATGAAATGTTAATAGATATTAATGATTGATGCAGAGATAATTGGAATGTCAAAAATGAAGGAGTGTGGAGGAACAGAGGTGTTTTGGAGTGTAATAGTTGAGCTAGTGGCAGAGGTTCAATCAAATTACGGCCATTTCAAACTTGATTCATAAATGACTCTCCTTGATAACACAGTATGATGAAAACCTGAGAAATCAGACTGATGTTGAATTATTTTCTCTTTCATTCTTTACCCTGAAGCGGCGACATAAAAAGTGAAAGACTGATGGATGGAGCGATACTATATCTCTCCGTGCTCAAACTGCCTAAAGAAATTGAGTGAAACTTGCCAACGCCGGTTTCAGACAAATTAAAAACTTATAAAGAGTTGATTTTACCTTAAATAAATAAGTGAAAAAGTAATTAAACAACATGTAGTGAAAGCAGACAGGTTTCTAATGCAGACATGTAGGACATCTGGTCAAAAAGGACAATTACTGGAACATTTCTGGAATAAAATGATGACTAACATGATTAAAGCATAAAAATGACAACCATTACAGTATAAGTAACTGCAAAACCAGATCTAAAATAGTAAACACAGCATTGTGATTCTATTGTGACCACAGACCATGAATGTGGTATTTTGCCCCGAATGGGCTGCACTAAACAAGAATGCATAAACTACAGCTCATTAACCTCAGAGGTGAAACAAACATTAGTGCTTCTGAATTTTAATCTGTGCAGGTAGCCGACCATTTGAATGCAATGAACGAATCAAGAGGAACTAAACTGATGATACATCAAGTTGCTGCACAAGCATTTATTCTACTAAAGTTTTGGTCTGCTCATGGTGCAAGAATGACTAATAAAATCAAATGCTAATAAAATACTACACACACACACACACACACACACACATATATATATATATATATATATATATATATATATATATATATATATATATAAATATTGGGGTTTTTTTTGGATTTTTATTGAAATCCTAGATTAACAATGTTAATCCACCTTTAAGCAGACACTTCTGTAGGCTTTGAGTCTCACCTGGACCTCACCTTTTCTCATTACATACTTACCGGTAGTTCTCTTTCATTGTTGCCAATGGTCATTTATTTATTTATTTATTTATTTATTTATTTATTTATTTATTTATTTATTTATTTATTTACTTATTTATTTATTTACTTATTTGTTGAAACTAAAGCTGGCCTTTGGTGATCTCAAATAATTGTAGCCAAAACCAAAACAGCTGACAACTTAGCATTTTTATGAGCATTTGTTTAAAATCGTATCAAATTTATTTTAAACCATCACAAAATGCTGAGGACTGTTTAAATTCTGATGTTTAATATTTTGTGCATTAAAATTATTTGGAAGTAATTAAATAAATATAAATCAGAAATGTTCTACATATAAGTAATCCAAATCTAGGACTTTTATACAAAAACAACCACATAGTTTTGTTAGGAAGTAAAAAGAAATTACATTTTCATACTTTAATGCAAAAATAATACAAGATAAATAATATTTATTTTAAAAATTACTTTGTTCCTTCTAGTTATTGCATTTTCTGACTCATGTCTAAATTCCTATCTAATGAAATCATTAATCCAGAAAAAAAATTATCAGTAATTACACATCTGTCAAATGAAATGATGTGAATCAGACTCAAAGTTTGTAGCTAAACCTTCACGTTTATGCCCCAAATCCCCTTTCTGATGAAAATATAGTCGATGCCAAGTCATAAAAAATTTTTTAAAATATTTTAAAAGAATACTTGCTTATTTTTATCTGACTCAGCAGCGAAAGTCTAAAGCTACAGAATTCATACGGTTCAGCGCTGATTACAGAGAGCAGACATAAACACGCAGCAGTTTAATGCAACTGAAAAAAGTTTTTGCCATTGGCAAAGCAAAATGTCTCCTTGAACAAATTGTTATTCTTGTTGCATCATGCTTTCTGTTCTGATCAAGAAGTGTGATGTAACAAAGTTGACTTGAAGACACTGCTGAACAGGGTTTCATCCCTAATGAGCTCATCTGATTGTCAAGAAATATCATTCAAAGCGTGTGAACTGCACAGATCTAATGCATCCCTATACGGCTATGACGGCGTAGAGGAGATAAATGTATATTAAAGTTAGAAACATGCTCCCGTTTTCCTTTTGCCATAAATCTATGATGAGTCAGGAGGGTGGAGATCCGACAGTTTCAGGATTTTCTGTGTCATCTGGTAGCTGCTGAACCCCAGCCTGACAAAAATCCCTTCATCCCTTTGGACCCTCATGGAAACAACACGCGGTGCGGATCTTCAGCCAAACTCGGTTTATTAAAGCTTTGATATCTGTTGCTCAGATCGTATGATCAGTGCTGGTCGTTGAGCAGTATTTTCACATCCTGGAATCTATTACCGTCATTAGAAGCCCCGTCGCGGTGCAATCTTCGGTCTATCCGCGGGGTGACCATTTGCAGGAACACAGCTAAGCTGTAAAACCGCGTTACGTATATTTGCTTAGCTCTTGATTCGACGCGGAATTGCTTTTTGGAAGAGTTTCCACCTGCAATAACAATTAGTATTTACAGTTGAGCTGCTCGGAGATTTGTTGTTATGTTTTCTTGACTGTTTTAAAGTCTTCGCTTGATGTTATAGCTCCATTACACATTTTGTTGAGGGACTTTATGGCCCACTAAGCAAACAATCATTTAAATTCAATTAAGACTTTTAAATGGCGCAGTTGAAAACAGTCCGTTAAAAGGTTTGTTTTTCTGCAGCCCTGACCTGCGTGCAGCGACTACATCCTGCACGCCGAGCGTATGTATGGTGACAGTAGATAAACTCTACAGCCGATGCACAGTGAACCAAATGGAATCATTAGCACAAACTTCAACATAATGTGAAATGAACAATAATGGGATGAACCCAATGTGTCGCTGCTCTTCAGAAAACGTAATAATTAGCAATTAGCAGTCGGTGCATTACAATAGGAGCAACTCAGATCCGGCCTCGCTCTAACCTGTCCTGAGGCGTCGCGAGTAAAACGTCCCACTGGATTCAGACGTGATTAATGTCTCTCACAAGATGGTTTGCAGAGGCAGATTAGCCGTGATTAGGAGAGGGATCATTTATTTTCAACATGTCATTATCCTCTACAACATTGACTAAGCAAATGACCGTACCGGTGTGTTTACGAGCACAACTGTAAGCAGAGTTTCCTGATCATTAGTACTGTACTTCTTGTTTGGATATGTCTGTTTTAGATTATAAATGGCTGTTTTTCCATAGAGAGGAGATGCTGCTTGTTGCAAAAAAAACTTTTAATCTAATCGTTATAAATGTGTTGCAAAAACGTCACTTCCTCTCTGCAACTTATCTTAAAATTACAATTTCATTTGGAAAGGTTGCATCACTGCCAGTCTATCAAAAGCAGAAAACCATTTGAAAATATGACTTTTGAGTTAATTTCCACCCCCGTTTGTGAAAATATGAGTGAAGATGATTATGACAATTATGCACAATAATCCTGATTACCACAAATAATCACGACACCACAATTATGTAAAAACGGCAGCGGGCCTGCACCTGATCCAACCAGATCCAAGTCAAATGCAACGTATCATGTAGTTGTTAATTAATAATGTTTTCATGTTGTTCTCGAGGACTTAATTGGGAAAACAAAAATGTTCAACAGCCTTTTTTATAATTACTCATTGTCATTTGACCAATCTGATCAATTTTGATGAGCCTGTTGAGCTAATTTGAATAATTGATGACTGTTTTCCAATGACTTGATTGTCACCAGAAACCAAGACAAATAGAGTGAAATGGAGTCATGAAATATTCACGGGAGTGCAGGCGGAGGGATTCCAAAGTCGCTGCAACATGGATGCAGGTGTCCTTGTCCAGACGAGTTAACTTAACCATGAACTTTGAGGCAAACTGGAGAAGTGTACTGTAGATTTTTACCACTTTAAAGCTGCATCACAGCCAAAGAATGTGGAGCAGATACCATCAAGGCGCTCGGGGCTCTTAAAGTACAGCTGGTAATAGCAGCGAAGAAGCCTTCAGGTCAAAGTTCACACAGAGTTATCTACAGCAAACACAAAGCTTTGCTCTGTCCCTGACCTTTCTTTTGGTAAACACCTCAACATGGTTTTTGCAGTGTTTTGTATTTTCATGCTGCTGTAAACACTCCTCTGTAGCTCCTTTTGTGAGCGTCTCACTCTCAACAGTTGAACAATTAGCTTTTAGCTCCAGTGAATCAGTCACATAACGAGATCAGTCGTCTACTTTAAAATCATCAACAAAACAACGGTCCTAAAATCTAAATTTATGCTTAATGGTGCAAAAACACACAAATTCACCAGAAAAAAAAACTAGGCTAATAAATGCAGGTGTAACAAGGTCAGACATCTTTTCCTCTCCGTTTCTGATTTACTATAAATGCTGAGGTGAATCTTTTATTCTTTACATCACGATGAACTGGTGCCACCTACTGTTAATAAAGAGATGATATTTCCTTTTTCTTACTGTATGTCCTGAAAGAACCTTAGAATAAAGCTGCTGGGGTTTTAAATGACAAATTCATGCAGTTTCTCGTACAACATTTTCTAAAGCGCCCATTTAGGTTATTTTTGCCTCAATTATAGTCAATCATAGCAAATAAAATACATTTACAATTAAAAATAGGAGGAAAATTTACTAAATCTGATACATTTCTTTTAAAGAAAATAGTGCATTTAGGAATACTGTATTACTTTATGTGAAAGCAGGTTTTTTTTACATTAACATGACATGTTTGCATTTCAAAAGGAAAAAAAACAAGAGTTGTATGACATTTTCAAAGGCAGTCTTTATATTTGCCCCAGGAACAAAAATCAGAGGCAGCCGTTCAGCATGTAAACAATACAATTTGTGCAGAACATCTTTCCTCAGAACTTCAGCAAAACACCTTCGTCAATCAGTGCGTGCTGCCACCACAAACAAGTGAGATTCTGAGAGAAGTTATTTATTAGCATATCAGTGACACAGATTAACATATATTAACATACATTATGCCTGACTTAATCACGGCATGAAGCAGAAGTTGAAGAGGCATCTGAAAACAGTCTGCTCTGAAGTCGATTCAAGTCAGAATGCTTGCTGTTCCTGCAGTTTCCTCCTGGAGCTCAGGTAAACCCAAACAGAACCTACAGGTATGCTATGATCTCTTCAGTCCTGCATAAAGCTTCTTCTCTCATTTCCAATCACTGTCTCCTGCACTAATTAATAAAAAAAGGTGGTTGTGATAAATTCATTCCCCGTTTCTTTTCATTTAGCTTCTAATCAGACAGATGTTCTAATTATCTATTAAAGTGTTTATGAAGGTTTGAGACTTTTGCTGCTTTTTCACCCAATTTGCAGTTTTAGTTTTTTTTAAATAAGTTTCTTGCTTCTCCCTCCTTCTAAGTGGATTTACAATTGTCGTATTCCAGCCATAGCCTGCTGTAGCTATTTTATTGTTTGATAGAGACAGACATGTACATTAACCCTGTAACATATTATTTATAGCCAAGGCTAATTTGCAATGTTTGTCCCTAGATGGGCTTTAAAAGTCAATTACATCAAAATACATTGGATAACATTTACATCAACATTAACATAGATGGTGCATATCAATATATTTCTAAAAGTGACCTGATCCCTGTTTTAAAACACGCTTTAGCTCATTTTTAAAAACTGCCTGTTTCAACTCAGCAGTCCAAGAGTTCCACTGTTTGGCACCCTAAACAGAAAAGGCCGACTGCCCAATAGTTGTTTTCATCATGGGCACTGTCACATTTCCGTTAACAGCTCCCTCATCAGAAGCTAACGCTAACAAGAACCAACTGATACTAAATAAGCCACAAAGTAAAACGATCCACACTGTTGGATAAAAAAAAAAAAATTACTTACAAGTCCAGTAACAACAAAGCCAGGTCACCATCAGTCTGTGATTTTGTAGCCCCTTTAGCTTCCTCAAACTAGTGTAGGCCGCACTGATGTTCACTCTGGTTTTAGCTCTTTGCTTCACCTCCAAAGACATTACTCTGTTACTTTTACTTCCAGGCTCCGCCATGACGCCAACAAAAAAGCTAAATTCTTCTTCTTGTGCTTGTTATTGACAGTTAGCGAACTGAAAAAGCTAACTGCTAGCCTTTATATGAGCTACAGCACAGTAAACAGCTATTGCTAGAAAGCAGAAAGAGACCTCCCACCAGTGTTCCTACCTGAACCACAAAACTGCTAAGTGCAGTCTCTGGTCAGCAGAGGGCTATAGAGTGCTGTCCTGTGTGAAGTTGGTCAAGTTTCTGCCTCAAGAATCACTGAAACCAGTTTGAAAGTAATAGCTTAAAGTGTTAGAAAATCATTAGTGAGATATATTCAAACATTAAAAGATTTACAGCAGAAAACAAAGAAATAAAACTCTTAAAAGTATTAAAATTAGGAATTTTGATATTATAAAAAATCGGTATACCAATTAAGTGCACATCCACCTGCAGCCAGACCAGGTGGAGCAAATCCATAAACCGCCAGTTTCTAAAGTGAGTGGGGGTTGAAATAACCCGCCACTGATTCTTCTATCAGTGCTTTGGTCATAGCAGCTTTGTGGTTTGCTATCTCAGTGAAGCACACAGCTGGGGTCCTATCTAGGTATCAACACAGATTCAGCCTTGGGCTCAGGTAGCACATTATGTCGCAGCTCCTCTTGGAGATGAACTCTGAGTAGATATTCCTTCCAATACTTGTCATTAACTCCTGACTGCCGGGCATATTGTTATAGCCTGTATTGATGCAAGGCCGTATCACTGGTGGTATGACTGAGGTCCTGGCTGCCTGTGCCATTCAGTTAGGAGTCGCTCCAATATTTCCCATTTAAACACCACTTGAACAGCCCTCAAAGTGCTCTTAAAGTAATGTAATGACTGCGTCATGCATGGAACTGGAAAGCAAGTGGCTGAGTGGCTGGTTTACTTCAAAAAGGGCCATTTCAAAGGCAAGCTGCAGCACCTGATGGAAGCTGCTTCTCTATATGTTGCAACATGGAAAGGGCCTGACAACTTAAATGACACGGTTATTACACTGGTTCAGTCTGGCTCGATGAGGCTGCTGACACCACAGCAATAAACATGACCCATCACACGCCAAGCTTTTGTCTCGGTATGAGGAAAAGCAACTCTTATTTCACTTTGTTTCAAGGATTTGTTATTTTTCATTTTCCCCAACAATGTAAAGCAGAGCACAAAGTAAGAGTGGCACAATTCTTTAGCATCAATGAACATTCACCAAAGCAGATGTGTTTGTTTGAAGAGCTTGTGTCGTGTTAATGGGAATCCAGCTTCCAAAAACGATGAAATTAATAAAAAGCCTATTGGTGTAAACTCTGTGCTCAGGTGACGCAGACGTATGTGACGATATAACATCTGCAACTCTTTAAAACCGTGTTAGAAAACACAGACTCCATTCACAAACACAAATCCAGCCAAAAGCAACATAAATAACAGAGCAGAAGATCTAGAAAATAGGTCCGGCAATCGGACTCAGGCTCGTGTAACATGAACTGTGAGAAGTGGAAAGACCTTTGGCCAGACAAAACAAAGATTCAGATTCTTTTCATGCATCAGCTGGTTTGAAAAAAGGATATCGTCCAGCTTGTTTGAAGCACACTGTTAATAAAACATCGTTGGTGAAAGCAGAGACGCGCATTTTAGAACAACAGAATTCTAAAAGCAGCACGATATCATGGAAATGTGGTTGAGAGTATAAAAGGACAAATAAAAAAATGAAAGTAAAACATACAAGGCTTCTGGAGCTGGAGTCTTGTGTCATGCAAGAATCAGGCGACATTTCGATGTCACAACAACAACTAGCGGAGTCTTCAGTCACCGAACACAAACAACATGTTGACGTAATGATGCAACACAGCTGAAAGCCTCAACTCCTATGAACTGTGCTGCTGACGGGAATTTCAGAGAAAGCAGACAAAAATAAACCCAAGTTGAGAGAAAATTCTCTATTTGAAATTGAAAATGGTCTCTTTGTTGCATAAAAAATTGTATTATTTAATTTCTGATTCGTTTTTCCAGAACTTGATGAGTCACACAATAAAAGTTGTAATTAGGGATGCTCAGATCCGATCACATGATCAGAAATCGGGCCAGATCACGTGATTTTCAAAAGAATGGAATTGGGTGAAGAGATCGGATTTAGCCTAATAAAACAATAAATGTGACTTTTTTAATTCATCCTGAGATTGAGATTTTCATACAGAACAACAATGGCTTAGTTTTAATCTCAGCAAGTTCCTCTACATCAGTATTCTTTGTTTCTTGGACGAAAGCACCATTAGGTCACACAATTTACGGCAGGCAGGGATTCAGACACCATAACTTGCAGCTGTTAGCTAGTAGGCTAACACAGAGCTACGTCTCCTCATGAGAGCTATAATGTGTGTATTTTAAACTGGACAGCGAAGGCAGCGTAACAGCCACTTGTAATGTGTTTTTCATCAATGTACTTCCTAAACAAGTGAAGGTTTTTGGCAGATAAACTAAGGAAATGGCATAAATACAGAAAGAAAGAAATACCTAAATAACAAAAAAAATTAAGGAAAACTTGGACGTGTTTTCCCTTTTTTCTTCTTATTTTAATTCTTTGCTGAAGTATCGGATCGGGACTCGGTATCGGCAGATACTCAAAAACAAATGACTCGGGCTTGAATCGGGAGCAAAAAAATGTGATCGGAACATCCCTAATTTTAATCTTTCGTAACAAAAACAACAAAGTAAAAATAAGGTTGAAGTACTTAAACTTCTCTGGATTGATCGTTTGAACACTAATGTTGAAAAAGCAACAGAAGAACCTCAAAGTCAAAAACTCGAGCTCGATGACGTGGGAAGGACATGAGAGGACAGCGTCCCTCTTAAGTCTCACTAAATAATTCATGAGCTATCCAAGTGTAACTCCAGTTTTAAGATTCATTCATTTGTATTAATTGGTGACCTGAAGGCACATGTTTAACATCATTACCACCTTGGTGAATTCAAACACCACTTTAGCATTTCTACCTCCCATCCAAGACACACAAGAAAAAATCTTGTTGAGGACATCCCTAAAGTTTTAATAACCTTGTACCAATGTCTGACTTTCTGTCATACAAAAAAACTAGCATCTACTTCTTCAACAACAAAAAATAATTACTTCATTTTAAAATAATAAAATTCCAAGTAATGTGTAATTTCATTATTTATAAAGCGTGCTTATGTAGGTAAAAAAAAAAAAAATTCTACATGATTAAATGATTACAACATAAACTGTTTTAGTAAATATGAAACTAATATTTTATATTTAAGCTTTTGCCTTCCTGTAGGTTATCTGTAAAAACTAGTCTATTAGAATATTCCTTTGGGCCAAATAAGTACAAGAACATAAAACTCTAAAATAAAACAATGGCACTGACTGTGCTGAAATTTAAATGGATGTTTCCTCTATGATTAATTAATTGGAAAAAAATAATGCGTTAATAAAAATGAATGCATTTAACCCTTTGGGCCTAAGGACCCCCAATTGAGGGGCATTGACGTTTAGCAGCAAAATACATGCCTTAAATATCAATCAAATCAAGCTGCACTGCTAATAAACATCAGAGCCGTGGCTACAAGACCCTGCAAACCTTTTTTATGTGTTCCAAACACAACTACAATCAAATGAGTGAACGGAAATCCCTCTTCATGTGTGTTTTTGCCTTCATTTCTGTCTCTAACACTGCTAAAAATCTAATTGTACACACATTCTATCCACCCATTATAAAGCTAAGGCCCTACCGATTCTAATTATGTATCTCCCAACACTCTATACCAATTTATTTATCAAGCGCATTTAAAAACAGCATGTGAGCTGACCAAAGCGCCTCACAGGTGATACAGTAACTATACAAAACTAAAAATCCATCACAAAGAATAAAACATGGAAAATAAAACAAGAGACTTCCAATCACCTAAGTTTCAAAGAAATAGAAGCAACAGAAACAAATCATTTTATCACAGCAAATCTCCAAAAACAGCTTGTACCTTTGATGTTTCATCTTGAAAAGCTTGTTTAAACCAGACTTTTTTATCGTTTACTATTAGCCCTACCTCTTGTGTCACACTGAAAACAGTTTAGACAGAAAACAAAGTCATGTTGACTGAAAAAACAGGCTTTAGAGTATCCAGTAGGACTTTTCTCTTTCCTGGTTTATGTATGTCCGTGTTATGACGACTCTCATTGGCTGACTGAGCTGTCAATCTAATTTTGGTCAGTAACGCTTCATTCTATTGGCCCTAACGATCCAAAAGAGGTGTCAATCATCCGAATTGACCAATCAGTCATGGTGATAGAAGGCTGCGTAGTGACGCTTCTGGAATAGCTCCAGCCTATGCCAGCAGCTTTTTTATGCTGCAGCAGCAGTTCAAAACAACTTTATTGTCATGTTTTAAATTGAAATACAATTTAAAAAGCCTTTTTTTTTATTAAAAGCGCTTGACTTTACAATAATAATGTCCATGTCTATTGTTTGATTCTCTGCCTCATTAGTTTTTAATTTAAAAAATTGCTTTCAGGGCAAATTTTCTTGAGCGATTAAAATGTGATTAATCAAGATTAATTAATTACAAAGCCTCTAATGAATTAGATTAATTTTTTAATCGAGTCCCACCCCTAGTGGAAACACTTTGTGGAGTATTCAACTTTCAGCCACTGTGCTTCAGCTGCTGATATTAGGAATGGATGGCTGCTTCTCTGAGATACTGCCTTACCCATTCCAGGACTACGCACCTCAACACCACTCAGCATATCTTTTTATAAGATTTTGTATAATCCCCTCTTTGGTAGAGCTTGAAGTGTTCCTGTCTAATATGGCGGATCGTATCTGTGGTGCTCCAACGTACTTCTCTTCCTTAGGGGAACAATTTATACATCATATATTGCCAGAAGTAGAAGAAGACCCTGACAGCCCCAGAAATGGGAATGTCAGACACTTGACTGAAGTATTCATGCTGGTTTTCTGGTTTTTATGGAATTTCTAAGAATACTGAGGCCAAAGGGAGACTCAATACAGACATTTTGTTGATCAAAGATGGTTCATTTGACATTTTGACTCTACTTCAACAAGTATTGTCCATTTCTATCACCGGCTTGTCAGTCAGAATGAGAGACGCTGGAGTCTCACGGAAAAAAAAGAAATCTAATAAAAGCTGATGAACCATGTGTGAAGGTCTGTCTATGAGTGTAGACATTCATTAAACAGCTGCTCAATAGAAAAATGCATGTCTGGAAAACAGAAAAAACTTTTTACACATGGTGCAATTAAATTTGGCATGGGCTTTACGAAAAGTGTGCAGGAATAAATTAACAAGCATGGGCCAAAAATGACCAGAGTTGCATCAAATTGTTTTATTTGTTGCATTATTTTGTGTTATACATAACCCTTGCCCATTTTACTGCTGCACACACACAACATCCCTCTGCACAACATTTCATTCTCTGAAATCCACAGCAGGGCTACATTCGGACTGAAATCAGACGCAAGGCCACCATTCTAGAGCATTTGACAAAAGGGCCTAGGCATGTCATTGGAATGACAGTCCTCCCCTTGCATTGTCTGACAGGACACAAGATGGCAACAGTGTCTCTTTAGCTTCTAGAGGTCACAAAGGATGGCTGCACAGCTAATCTCTGACACTCACTGCAAGCTGGAAGGGTTTGGTGCAAACTGGGTCTTTAGATAACTTTACTATCCACCAGCGACTTCAGATTCTTAGACATCTCTTGGCCGTGCTCTGCTCTGTCGACCAAATCCTTCTTACCGCTCGGTGGTTTCAGACAGGGGGTTGTTGTCTGCCCCCACGAGGGCAAATCCCAACCACGTAGCAACCATATATTAATCTGATATTGTCTCTTTATTGTTCGGGGAATCATAACAGCGGCCAGCAATGACCGATCAGAGAGCTTGAGAGACTTTTATATTGTCAGATTGGTTAGAGATGTGCGAATGTTTCTCCAGGGAGAAAAAAAACAGTTTTATCATGTTCCAGAGAGTATCACTAAATAACAAAAGTTCAAATGCAGTGCACTCAGTGCTTCATTTTACTCACAGTAATTCATTCAGCAACACCAGAATTTTCGTATGTTCTGATGCCATCTTTATCAAATTTGATGCTTCGGGGCGTACTGGGGTCGTTCCCCCTGTAGTTTCAGCTAAACACATTCATTTTAGAAAAAGTTAACCTCAGATTCAGCTGACAAATACTTCCACTATAAGCTTCAGGAGAGGGATAAATAGTGCCTGGACTGTATTTGCCGCTGCTCCCCTAGAGGGGATATTATCAGGGAGGTTTGTGGTTTCATTGATTTCAAGACTGCAATCATCCCCCTCATCTGGTGTAGTGGGCTGAGGGAGGATAAGTGATGCTGCAGAGTCTGTGGACCTGCTCTGTTTGACACCCAGACAAGCTGGAGATACGCTCTACAAAAACAATCGGCTAAATGAACAGTAAAAATGCATTTACGGACACCTCTGGGTGCCAAACGACCGCTTTCATTTTTTTACATTTTTTTTTATAAATATAAATCGGGTATTTACATGTGATAAACCTGAAATTTTAAAAAGTTTTTAAAAAATAATTATTTTCTATTTTATATATTTACATATATATTTCTATTCCTTCTTTTTTAATTTCTGTTTAAACAAAATTTCACAAAAATTAGATGCATATTTTTATTTATTTTACTCTGCGAATTATCCTCAAAAGGCCTTTCCCAATTAATAATACTGATTTTTTAAGCATTAACTTCTTTTTGGAATAGCAGGGGAAATAAATTGTTCCAATAAATTAAAGTTCTTCAGTCAGATAAAATAAAAACGTAATAATTAGATGTTACTGCCTTCTTATTGCCAGTTTGAACCAATCAGAATTACTTTTTGATGAAAAGAGAATTAATAATAATGTTTTTTATGTCTATTTTTTTACTTTTCAAATTTTAATGGAACCACAGACAGTTTATATATATATTAAAAAAATAGGGGTGGGCTTGAGTAATCAATTTTCCAGCTACATTCATTCACCATGCTCATATTAAAGAATCAGGTCAGTTCCAGCACTGAGAATATGTCCCAAAAACCCTCAGAGCTCTGTTCTCCAGTTAAAATCTCTATCATTAAAGAAATATCAAAAACTGACTTTTGGCCCCTAAATGTGAAAACAAAGAGAATTAATTCATTATTTGTTATTATCTGTGCAGAAGATATTAATTTATCTCCTCTGGCATCAGACTAAAACTCTGCTACATTGTTGACAAGTAAAAACAAAAAAAAAGAAAGCAATCTTGGAGTCAATCTAGTCTATAACATAGCTACCAGATAACTATTAGCCAACACAAATTTATGAAAGTTTCCCAGTAGAGTAGTTGTAGTAATTGTAGTTTTAATAATCTCATAAACGTATTTGTTGTTTATTTATAGGTTTTCATGAATGTCCATGAGATTACAAATGTAGTAAATTGATTAGTTTTTAATAATTTCACACATATTTTTTGATAATACAAAAAATATCTAAAATATAAAAAAAAATTTGATAATACAAAAATTTTTTATGTTATTTCTAAATTTTAAAAATAAGAAAAAAAAATTATATATATTATATATATATATTTCTTACTTTTAAAATTTATTTTGCCTAAGTTAAAAAAAAGTTTTATTTTTTTAAATCTACCAATATATCTCCTTTAGCTACACTAATGATCTAATTACAGCTTAGTGATGCTGAGGTCACTTAGGAAACATTCATTAAAACACAGCAAATCACATTTAACAGCACAGTAAAAAATAGCAAACAAGAAAGAAAAACATTTAAAAAACTAAGAGTGGTGAAGTGCTTCAGGCAGTCAAATCTCTCTGGCAGCTTCGGAGCCAGAACTCAGCTCCCATTGACTCTAAAAATCATTAAACTTTAGCTGGTTGAGGCGAATCCAAGCTGCTGCATATTTAAGAGAACCCTGGATGCACTGAAAGACACCGCGACCGTGTCTTCACCAGCGGTGAACTTCCATAACCAACAGCCGTCACAGAGCGAGGTGACCAGTCAACAAAAACAATCAATCACGTCTGTTGCAATAACAGTGAAAGGAAGTGCCTCCAATTTATCTTTATTAAATCAATAGGGATTTGATAGTCTTACCTGCAGTGGAGCGCTTGGCCCAGTGTTGGAGCTGTAAGTGTCTTGTGCATTGGGACAGGGAGAGATCTCTGGTTCACTTGTTGTTTGTCGGGGATGGGGTAGTTTGCTGTGTGGCTGGAAGCGACACTCCTAAGGGCCCGCTGTGAATAGAGGTCAGGATAATAGACACAGGCACACAACAAAGACTGATAATCCTGTCTCGCCCCACAGCTCCCGTGTTGCAATCAGACATTTTCAGGGCAGTTAATTTGCAGCGAGGGGCACCTGAATGAACTGCGGTTAGGAAAGACTCCCAAGCTCCCATTATAGGCAGTAACCGGTGTCAATTCACAGCAATTAGACCACTCAGATGTGTCAGTAGACAGGCCTCAAATTAATAAATAAATAACGTCAACCACAAGTGCCTGCTGATATAGCCTTTTGAGTCATTTGAGTCTCCCAGTGGTCTATTTTGAAGCAGAACGCTTAGCCCTTTAAAAAGTGACGAGGTGTACTCTCTTCCCCAATTGTCCTGGTTGACCTTTTTATGTGAAAATTGTACTTAGCAAGCAAGTTGCTTAAATCTTGCTTCCTCTAGTCACAGAATCTATGCAAATTGGTGGCTTAATATTAGAATCAATGGCTTAAAAAGCTCCGTTTTATTTATTGTATGGTTTCAACCCATGCAGCGAGTAAGTCTAAGTTGCACAGGCGTGCTGGGGGCATCTTATAAAGCGTGTAAAGTAACATGAATGAGGTCACAGAATACATATCTCACAGCTTTGATGTGTAGGAGCCAAGGTTGTTGCCTTAGGCCCTGCAGGAGCAAAAGACTAGCCTCAGGCTCACCGCTGTGCAAATGCAAAAAGATCATCACAGTTTAAAAGGACCTGACCTTAGTTAGACCTCTTAATGTGCGACCGTTGATTTCTAGATTCCCATAAGCTGCTGTTTAAAAAGGTACATACAAAAACACACCTGCTTAGCTATACAGCACAGACACATGATACTTGGATACTTTATCTCATGACTCTACTCCAACCAAAGCTGAAGAACACAAAGGTTTCTGCATTTCATCGGTAGCACTCAATCAAGAGGAAGTCATTACTTTTAGTATGAGGGGGAAGCTACTGCACGACTTCAGTTGAATACCTTACCTTTCAGCAATGCATAAATAATGTGCCAACTGCCTTTGATCTGTTGGAGGTGATAACTTCACAAGCGTGGACACGTTCCTCTGATAGAGAGGAGGCTCTGACTCGTCCAAATATGTGTCAACAAGCATCATGCTCACCGAAATGTACCAAGGAGGCCAACAAAGAAAGAAAAGGAAAGTTTACGATGCAAAGACAGACGAGCTGTTACAGGGGTGAATGAGACCTTTTTGTTTGCATTACTTAGGCCCTGTCCACACGGAGCTGGGTATGTCCCAAAACAAAGCTATTTTTTTACGATTCAGCCTGTCATCCACACGAAAACGCAGATTTACGCAATGAAAACGAATCTTTTAAAAAAACTCCGTCCAAAGTGAAGATTTGCGTTTTCTCCGTTGTAAGCGAAGTTTTAGGTTTCACAACGTCACTGTCTGCGACAAAAATGCTGACAGCCCAGGTGCGACCTGTGTTTACGCTACAACATGGATGCCCTCAGAGCTGTGCTCGCGTTATCAATCTTCCAAGTGCCTTTTGTCTCTTTGTTTTTACAATTACTGCTACTTGTTAGTAGCAGTCAACACAAACAAGCTAGGCGCCATGTTTCATGTTTTGTTGAAGTTGAGCAGGAAGATGAAATGGATAGGATTCGGGGGAACTACTGCCACCTACAGGTCTGGCATGCCTATGAATGTGCTTAACGATGCACTTATGCGGTTACGTGTGGATGGAGTTTTTTCTAACAACGAGGTGGTGTGGACGCTATTTTTTGGGAGGGCGGATGTTTGTTTTTAAAAAAACACCGGCTACGTGTGGACAAGGCCTTATTCAGATAAAAAAAATAAATTAAATATAAGAATCACTAACTCCAATTAACAAATGCATAAAGTTGTCCATAAATATTAGATTAATCAATTAGGATCAAATAACAAAGAAACGTCTTTATCTTTTTTAAAAAATCAACGAAAACAGGTGTAGTGTTTAGCTTTGATGGCATCTGAATAAAATCCATGGTTGAGCGTCTTTACTTTCTCTCTCGGCAGAACAAAAATCACATTAATGACAGCTGTCAGCAGCTTTTCAACAGCCATAGTGAACTCTTCAGACTGTAATTCCCCCAGAAATCACAGAGGTCTGTAAAAGCACTCTTGTGTGTCAGCGGGGCAGACTGAGTGACTGTTCCTGGACAGTCTGAAACCCTGATACAGCTGAAGAAGGAAGAGGAAAAAAAACAGTAAAGTGAGCACACAAAGCAGTCTTCTGAGAGGTCAAAGCGAATACAAGTGTGCCTTTCAGACAGAAAGAAAAATAAGAATCCTGTGTGACTTTCACCACACCTGCTCGGACCAAAGTGCCTAAGCTGTGTGAAATGAAGGGTCTCCATTTAATAATGGTCATATTATTATAATTGCCTCACCTTTCCATTTAAGATTTAAGCTGTGAAAATATGTCGAGAAATCAAAGCCCTCACTGGGACAATTTCTTTAATCCCTCTTCATTTGAAGTGCTGATGGAAGTAAACACGGACTTCAGAGGAATCAAATTAAACTCGGTCTTCACTTAATACAACGAATTTACTTTTAATTACACAAATGAACAGATTTCTAGAATTCTTTTATTAGCTGTTGTGAAATTTGTGCAAAAGAAAATGTATCGGTACTTCATTTAATACATCAGAGAATAAGGTTAAAAACAGGTTGTGGTTAGCCCAGGGAACTTATTAGCAGAAGCTCCCAGATGGACCAACTTCCAAATAGGAGGTGAAAGAGGTGGGGGGGGGTTTCCCCCTCACTCTCTTTAGGATTGGATGAGGTCATGAGCATTGTCTATTTGTGTAGAAATACTTCAAACACCTTGCACCTAATGAAACCACAGAGACTCAACCTTAAGTCATGCATGAATAAACCATGAAGCCAGAGTTCAATCTTGCACAATAATCACAGGTTGTGCTGCAGAGTAATAAATACTTTAACATGTGCATCTAGGTTTATTAGCATCATGTTTGCAGATGATATATTATAATTAATCTGCAATATCACCTGATGGTTTTACATTGTTTGTAAACCAATCATGATCAAATCTTTTCTGTTATAAATGTGCTTAAACGGTAGATTCTTGTTGGTGGTCGTAGGGAAATGCAGGTGTGAAGGAGACGAGGAAGCAAAAGAGGAAGTCTTCTGTTTATTGAAGCACATCCCTGCATTGTCTACGGTTTCTTTCATGTAAAGAAGAAGCCCCCACCCCCTGTATTGGGGACTATCATGTGTTTATTGTGGGTTTTGCATCTGAACAAAGATCTTATTACAGAGATGTGATATGAATAACTTTGCATTAAGTAAGACTGACACCCTGTGGTAACATTTGGGTACTTCATGAGTTTCATGCCGGTTGCCAGTTATGGTTCAGCGCCAGAAGATTCTAGACAACAAGCAAAGACGAGTCATACACAGTAAGTTGATAAGTAGATAAATACATTTTCACTATAATATTGAGTTGTTGGTGATTGAAAAAAGTAACTTCAGAAATCTTCAGCCTTTAGACTTTTTTTACCCAACGTTCAAATTAAACAAAAGGATGCCGTGGCTTCTTAGGGTTATGAGAAATAACTTCTGGGTCATTCCTGTTACTGGTTTCCATTCTGACCACAACACGGATGCTCTTTGCCGGCTGGTATTGAATTACAAGTGCCAGCGAACAACTTTTATCAACCCTGCAAGCTCAAATATGATTGGCTCTGGAACCAGGAAGTATGGAGGCGGGACAGATTCCAAACAATGACTTCGGCCCAGTCCCAATACTCGCACTTCCACACTTGCGTGTCCCCATCCAGTGGTGCAAGTACGTAGGGTGTCCCGATTCTCAAGTGTGAACCTTGGCCCTGCCCCTTTTGCACCTTTGATCTGCACTTTGCCAAAGTCCGCACTGATGCAGGCTTTGAGTGTTACCCAAAATCCATGGCTGCATGGGAATTTTGATAATAAGGCGGACAAATGGCTCAATTGCCTTTGCTGAAAATAAGTATTTTCAAGTTTAAGTATCGGAATATTGAATATTTTATTACTGTGTACATATATGATTACAATCAAACGTGTCTCTGTTGGAAAGATGCATTACATGTCTGTTGAAAAATATTATTTACTGATAACTGTGCAGGTTTGTATTTTTGGACACGACTTGCCAGCAATTTAGCCACTTATCTTTCAGGCTTAATTAAATTTCAAGCAGCCAATCAGCACAAACACTGACCAGCATCCCCATTTGGAAATCACAGAGATCTGATGCAGTGGCGCAGGTCGATGACGCAGTGCTTACTGTCCCAATTCTACAATTATTTGCACACTTGTTTACGTAAAGCATTTCATGCACTTCCACCAAGTGCACTTCATAGAGGACCGTAGGCTGCAGTGTGGGCTCCTTTGTGGCCTGTTTAAAAGGAGAAAACCTGGCCTCCACCCAGCTGGCTGAGAATGAAATCTGTTTCAATGTAACCTTCCTTCCAACATGAATCAAACGTTAGACTGTCTTGTCATTTTTTCAGTGTAACATTCTTACTTATTGTACCTTTAAATACATAATTTCCTTTAGAAAAAGGTGATCCCAAATTTCTGAATGGTTGAGTATTGATGAAATTTTCTTAAAGTGGAAAACACTAAAATCATTTTATTTAGTAGTAATAAAAATAATTTAAAATGCTTGTTTTGTTGTACTACTTAAAATGTTTTTTCACACCATGGTAAGCTTGACTCAAGTATGCATGAAATAGTAAACATGAACGTAATGTGGTACGTTTTCAAATGAAACTGAAATGACAGATGACTATGTCGTTGTTACCAAACTGTTTTGAGACAGTTATTGCAGCAATTTTTAAAATGCATTGTTTGCTATCGTGAAAAGCCATTTTGATTCGTAACATAACTTTTGTAAATTTCTGCATGATTTTATACTGATGCAAACATAATAATTTCAGACATTTTGTCTTGTTTACTGCTTGTGGAGTTAAACAGCTTTAATACAGCGAGCTGGAGAAGTTGGAGGAGAATACAGCCAGTAACTCAGTCATGCTCACATATCTTTATTAAGAAAAACTGTAACAGAATTAACAATAATATGTCTTGAAAATTTTTGTTTGTGTCCTTAACATTCACTAAATTTTTATAAACAATGGTCCTAAAAATTGTTGTTTTGACTAGTTTTCACAATAATGATTGATTTAATTCAGTATCTTGCAGATAATAAATGTTTACTCTGTTGTTTTGCTTTTTTAATCTTCATGATGCAGCAATGCTGCAGAGAGGAAATTATATTTTATTGCTAGAGGAATGTCCTGGTGATTTTAGTTTAGGGATTGAAAAGTGAACCAAACTGTCTTGGAATTCCAATTTTTCCACAAAAACAATTTCTCCAAAAAGATCCAAGAGCAACTGAAATTTGCTGAGGCTAAAACGTCTCCTTTACTTTGTTTCAAGGATTGACGCGTGCATCTCAAAGTATTTGCAAAAAAAAAAAAAGCAGCAAGGCATGGTTACAAAAAAATGGTGACATATTTCTGAGCGGTAGATTTCAGATCTTCTTAGAGGAGAAATATAGATATTTTCGAAAGCCCTGAAGGGATTAGACAAGGTTTTCTACCTCCTGTGGGTTTGGGGCCTGAGTCCTGCTGAGAGCCCCATGGAGGTCTGTTAAAGGACGGGGGGGATTTGGATTACTTGTAACAGTAGCTACGTTTACATGCGCCAAATTTCCCCAATCCGATTAAAATCTTGGTTGATCAGAATTCCCAAACCTCTGTTTACATGGACACTAACTGGAATGATCCGATCACGCCGCGATGCCCGCACCATAGCTTGCGCATGCGCAGACTTGTCTTTCCCGGAAGAGAAATTGTAAACAAACGCCATCTTGTCCGCACGTCTTTCCCCTTGCATTTTATTTGCTTATTCTCTAGCTTCGGTGAATTCCCGCTTCCTGCATCTTTAGATGCACTTTAGATGCACTTGAGTGTATAACTCGGCATTTTTAACCGTTCGGCCATGGAGACGTTCAGCAATATTGAGCTCCCGTAGTATTTCCAGTAAAAAATAGCGTCGGCAACAGACCACTTCTGTTCACGTTTTCGATCTGTCCTGAGCATGCGCAGAGGCGAAAAGAGGGCACGCTGAAGTTGCACACATGCGCAGTGGGCATTATTTTACCCCAACGATCCGAATGGCTGTGTACATGGACGCCAATCGGATTGACGATCGGACAAAACCACCTCTCTCAATCGGAATGAAATTTCATTCGGATCAGGCCGAATCGGATCAGAATATTCCGATTGACATGTTTACATGACGAATTTTTGATCCGATAGGGCGTTCAATCCGATTACTTGTGCCCATGTAAACGTAGCTATTGTTCTGATGGAGTCCAAACAAAGCCATCAGCATGAAATCAGAGGATGGGGTACAGTCTTTTACTGTCACTGATCGCTCTCATTGATACAAAAAATTACTTTTACTTGATAAAAATTTAATATTTTATATTTTATTTTATAAAAAAACTTGTTAGTTTTTCAGACATTTTACAGTCAGTTAAACAATGTTCCTGCCTACACCTGACTTTATTCAGATCCAAAAAACCCCAAAGATGTTTAATAGGCTGGCATGTTTAAGTACCTTATGTGCCACAGATCTTTCACAATACCTCTTTAGGGAGCCTTTTTCAAATCCTCACCAGCCTTCACTTTGATTTGTGCGTGTTTGATTTTGAGAGAGCCTTCGTTATTCTTCTTTTCCATCTTCATCACAGAGGACCTCCTCCCTTGGATTACTCCTCTGTCTCATCCTCCTCCAACGTAAAGCTCCATCTCTTTCTGCAGGAGTGCAGCATCAGTCGGTATGATCAATGCTTTGGTTCCTGACTGCAGGAACAGTTTCCACTGAGCACCACGTAGAGACTCTATACCTCCAGATCCTTTACAGCAAGCTTCTCTTCACATTCTGTAACACTGGTTGTTTTTCTTCTTCTGCATTCCAGCAAACAACAAGGTATACTTGATAAATCTGTCAACCCTCCACTTCTATGTTCTCATATAGAGGCCTTCAGAACGTTGACATATTGAGATACTATTATTATTATTATTATTATTATTATTATTATTATGTTACTATGTATTTATTTTTGCTCTGTGATGTCATGGACTGAAACTTGTGGTTCTTGCATACTAAAGTTTGTGTTGGGTTCTATTCCAGAGAATTTGTCATTACATTTCTGTAAATCGCACCGTTGTCTCAAACATCACGAGCATTCCAACAAATTAGTCGTCTGAAAAACAAAGAGCGAGGTCTCTCCACTTTAAATCCGCCGCTCAGTCCGTCATGGCTGAACACACACACACACACACACACACACACACACACAAGAAAACTAAACTTTAACCTGCATTTACACAACTAATGTCTTTGAGGCAGACATTTTAAAGAGTTGGTTGAGTTGCAGGAAAGAACGATTTGAAACAGGAAGTTTTCTGTAAAATTAAATCCACTGCCTCTGTATCAGGTTATATTTTCAGTTAGGGTCTAATGTAGAAGTACCAGCTTTGGGAATCATTATGATTTAGGTGACTGAGGTAAATAATGGCCAACTCAATGATTTCCTGCATCTAAAGCTGCTCTGTTCTCACAAAGGAGCAAAAACAAAGTAAGAATTTTTATAAATACATTCAGTTGTTTTTCAGACTTCCCATTAAATCTGAAATTTTAAATTCTTTGAGCAAAATCACTATTTCTCATTCTTTATTCAGCTGGATAAATTCAAAATTGAAAAACATTGATTTATTTTTTAGTACCGCCATGTTGTTCTTATGCAATCATAAATGTTTACTCTAATGTCTCTTATTGTGCTTAATTAATGCTTTGTTTCTGCATGTATGTACAGCACTTTGGGTTGGATGGGCAACAATGAAATGTGCTTCATAAATGAAATCTGACCTTGAAGTGCAAAGTTGTACCAGACAACACAGGTATATTGTTTTAAAACAAACAAAAAATAAAATATATTGTTTAGAAATTATCTATCCTTTGTTTACAACCCTAGGATGTCTAAAAAAAAAAAAAAACTTTAAAGTTGAAACTTTCTGTAAAAAGTCAAATAACTCCTGAATAAACTGGTGTCAATGTCACCTTGAGTAAATTTGTTTTCTGCTTATTATTGTTATTATTAATAATACAAATTTTATTTTTACATAGTTTATTTTGCAAATGTTAAATTATATTTTTTCCTTATTCTCTGTAAAATCAGAACTGTAATCATTACTCAGCTCTACTGTAAATTAAAAACTAGAAAAGAAGGGAAAAAATACGGCAAACCTTAAGTGGTGGCCAGTTAATTACAAATGGACACAATTTACACACACACACACACACACACACACACACACACACGCTTCCTTAAAATAATCACATAATTAAAAAAATATGTCAACGGTTACACAGAAGACATAAAACAGTTGATGTTTTTGTTTTATTCTACTCGGATACATGTAGAAAAATGAAGGGCAGCCCTAAAATACATCAACAAAACTAGAAGCTAATTTATAGTATTTCTCCTCACAACCCAGTTAGAAATCTCGTTTTTAGGAGTGTGAACACCCGTTTATCCTCCACAGATTTAAAGACAACACTTTTCATTCTCATTAACACACAGGAACCCGAGTGCTTCGATATGTAACAACACTGTTAATTTTGTCAGACAACAAAAAACTAGGAAGATGTTCATTTGTAACTTCAGCATCATATTACACCAGTTTTCCATCAGTTGTGATCAATAAATCTTTAAATGATTTCAAATCCTGCATAGAACCAAACACCACCCACACCTTTTCACTCTGACAGTCAAACGACATTGTAGGAAAGATAAACACCTTGTAAATTAGGTATTCATGAGCTCTCAGTAGCATCACTGATGTGCTGACACAAACCTCCTAAACAGGCATGCTAATTCCACCAAGAGCAATATTTAAAAAAAAAAAAAGTACAAGAGTCCTTTGAACAGCCGCTCCTATTAGTTCACCCTGTTGATGTACACCAGCAGCTATTAACCCTCTCTGGAGTTAATTCCTAATGAAAAATAAATTGAGTTGCTCCCTACACTTTCATAACATTTCCTCCTGAAAATAAATGGGCTCCTTTATTAGAAAAGACACACTGTTGTTAATGATTTTATAAGCAGGGAGCCCACCTGACATCCTATTTTCTATTACTGTTCTTTATTCAATTTGCAAGGCGCGCTGCAGGTGACCTAACCTATGAAAGGGCACTCCAAATGAAATTATCAGAGCTCCTTGAAATTTTATAAATTCAGAATCGGTCTCGCAGAGGGGTCTCGGAGCAGAAACTAATGGCTTCACCTTTAGGTTTGAATAAATCAATTGCACCAAAGGTTAGATCATAACATCATGCCAGGACCCATCGATGCCGTGTTTAACATCATAACATGCAGTCATTTTACGAGTGTGAATAGCAGGTGGATGAGGTCATCTGAGGTGTTTGTATAAAGGCGTCTGTTTAAATAAAACAAGCTTAATGACCTCTATAGGGTGGAGAATACATCAAATTTTAATATGCATTTGTGATTTCACATAAACGTGTATAATTTAGATTTTATTACAAATACAAAGTAAAAGAAAACAATATAGTTAATGTTGAATTTGACTTCAACTGACTGGTTGTGATTCTGGTTTCTTATGTGTGATCATGATGGGGTTTTTTTCATTATTGTTTTGCATACTGAGGTATTTTTTTAAAGCAGGAAGAAGTTTTTTTTATTATTATTTATCAAAGAAGTCAGTTGTCTTTTTTGAGTATTTTTTACTTATTTTTCATTATTTTTGGTTATAAATTAAAGGAACACTTGGCAGTTTTGGCTTGTTTTTAGCACCCCCTAGTGTTCGTTAGCAAAAGCAAATATGAAACTCATCTCCTCGCTGTGCGTTCGTCATTTTAACACCTTAATCTAACTGCTGAAACGTCTCCTCAGCCTTCGTTAGTGTCTACAGGAGCGGTTCATCACTAAATCAAACAAATCAGCTGTGTTCATGATCTAAAACATGCAGGAAGCAGACTGCAGCACCAGGTATGTCAGCTCCTTTTTCTAAGTCCAACAAGTGGCGGCTCGCCACTCTGAAGTTGCAAGTGCGGTATTCTGGCCACAGAGGGCGGTGGGGGTCTGAGTGACGTTTCATTAACCCTAAAGGGTCATTTTAGCACATACTGGCTCAAGAAAATGATTTAAAAATATGAAAAAGTTGTATAGTATGCCTTTAACTTGTAAAAATTTGATTAAGTACAGAAATGGCCATTAGTTTTGCTCAAACTAGTTAAATGTAAGTAGCCCCATTTCAACAACCAAGATAATTTTCACGTTATCTAGGTGTAATTTACAGAATTCATCACGTAAAAAGTCTCACAAATATTCTTTGGAATATTATTCAGGAAATATTTTCAATTTAAAGCAAGAAAAGAAGCTTTTTATAAAAGCAATATTCATAATTTTAGTTTGCGTCGAACTGAAAAGTGGCCATGTAAAGCTTTGTCACCTCAAAAAGGATCCCCTTTATCCTTGGAAGAGCACAAGCTCTTTCCCAGTGTCACTTTGTTCCAGTTCGTAACCTAACAAGAGGTCGGTGGCAGGAAAAAAAGGCCAATCAGTAACACTTGTTGCACCTGAGAACATGGAAATTTTTAGACTTCCCTCTTTGAGAAAATGGAAAACATTGTCTCGTAAGAAGTGGAGAATATGGATAGGATCACTCAAGTGTGTTCAATCTGAGTCAGGACAAATGCTTTTATGAGGCAGTCGAGCGTGAAGGAAATTCATTTGTAAATTGCACCCGACTTTTGGAGACATTGCTCCTTTTTTCAAAGTCAAGTCTGAATGCAGAAGTGACACAAAACAAAGTCAAATTCACAGATTTCATCTTTGTGAGGTATATTTTTTTAGGATTTTTTGATGTAATTGTATCGCGTTGGAACATTTCAAAATGTTTCAGCACAAACATTTGACAGTTTTTTCCTCCACCTTTACCCCTTCATTTGGATTTGATGAATGATGGACATTATAAAGCAAAAACAATCAGCACATCTCAGGTTTTGTTACAATTTTTTCCTTTTTTTTTTTTTAAAACACCGACAAAAGGGTTTTTTCATTACCGAGCAAAGTTTTCTCCATCTGAAGCTGAAGCTAACACCAGCATGAGTGCACCACTTCGTTTATGTGACGCTCCAGCTTGAATCCTGAATCAGGTTTAATGCCTACATTAACGATAGGAACCAGGGGTCGCATTAACCGGATATTTTTCGTTATTTAACTTTTTTTCTTTTTTTTTTTCAGTGACAAAAAAATCTGTAGGCTGTCCGTCATTTTGACAGATTCCAATTCAAACCCCGACTCATAAAGGTGCACAGACATTTTAAACGTTATGAACAGAGAACATTATAGAGGTAACAACAACAAGAAAAAATTCCCATCAGAACATCTGAGCATTATCTCACATTTGGACACTTTCTCAATGCATCTCACAAGTCAACAGTGTTCTGAAGAGCTGTGGAAAGGAGCTCCAATGCTTCTGTGACAGACCAGTGCAGGAGAACAACTCCTCCAATGATGCACAAGAGCTCACGCTGCAGTGAGCGCTTTCCAGGTTTGGAAACCCTTTTTTCAGAGAGTTCCCTGATTTTAAAACTTTGGCTGAAGTAGTGCTTGTTATTCTGTCTCCAGTGTGGCAGCGGAGCGCAGATTCAGCCTCCAGAACAACATTTAAACAGCCATGAGTCTGGCCGAAAAGGTCAAAGGTCCAGAACCTCATGACTGTAGCCTCTTCAGCAAGCCCTCTTGAGACATTTGATTATGTACAAGCAGGTGCACAGTTCAGGTTTATGTGGAGCAGAGGGAAGGAGACAGAGACTGTGTGTTTGGGCCACAGCAGGTGAAATGTTTCTATTAATGAAATCATTTAATTGTAACATTAATATGTTAACTCTGGTCAGCTTGTCTGGACTAAATCTACTTAATTAAAAATAAATGAAAATGAAATGATGTTGAATGTTTATTATTTTAGAAATGAAAGTGACGGGTCAAAAAAATGATCATGACCAGGTTTTAAAATCTGTCGGTCCAAATGACGCACACAAAAATGAAAGTGCAACCTCTGAGAGGATCATACAGGATTATAAACGTTGGTGTCCTGGACGGCAGGCTAGACTGGACACACAACAGTAAACTGGTTTACAAGAAGATCTATCAGTGGCTGTGTCCAAATCCAGGGGTTGCATGCTCATGAGTACCCGTCCTCATTGGTCTCTGGAGAACGTGTTCGGTTAGACCGGACTTTAACAGCTGTGAATGTGGACAGTATAGCCTTAAATAGTCCCGCCCCTACTTCGGCGGATGTCCTCCTGTCACCTAGCAACTGCTTAAAGGAAACCCATTACAAAATATGGATACACTATGCCGGATATTTCACGGTTAATTGCATGATTTATGATTTACCAATATTATGAACTGTAATTAAGAACAAGAATACAAAAACACAAAACGCCTAAAAACACAACCACTTCAGGCTTTTACGTTTTGCAGTCAGATTTTAATAAGCTGACATTTACTGCTGCGCCTCCCGGTTCTTCTGCCATTGTTGCCGGTACAGAAATCAATCCCGCAGTGCATCATGGGATATATGGAGGTGATGAGACTACACCGCACCTGTTCTCAAAATCAGGGAAAAGAAGAACGGATTTCAAGACCTCATTCTGAGCATTCTTGGAATTCGGACGGTCTTCGTCGCGCCGCTGTGACGTCACTGGTCTTAAAATCCGACCTCATGAGCACGCAACCCGTGGATTTGTACACAGCCAGTGTTTGCAGCCAGATGTTCCATCGCTTAAATTTGTCTCCTAGCTAGATAAAGACAGCCAACTCTGTTCTGCACTGCTGAAGAGTCTCTAGAGGTGATTAGGATGCTTCATAAGATCTAGGCAAGATCATGATGGGCAATGATTCAATGAGAGGGTCACAGAGTCAGAGGCTTCTTCAGATCTACTGCAACACAGAAACTCCTTCCTGCCCAAACAGCCTGAATCAGCTACAACAACTATTTAAAGAACCTCACAAAATAAGTTGTTGTCATGAAGTGGAGCTGTTGTTTGGACCCTAAATGCAGCAGAGCAGGCACAGGAAGCAAGTTGCAGGTAAAAAGACCTGATTTATTTGACTTGTAGCAGGTAGGATACCGTGACAGGAAGACCAGACGAGGATCTGACACAAACCAGCACAAACAGGGTTTAAATACATGAGGATAATCAGGGAAACAGGTGGGTGAGGTAACAAGGGGCAGGTGAGTTCAATCAGCATTAACAAGGTAGACGAGACACCAGAGACGAGGCTACAGGAGCAGATCCTGACAGTAATCATATCTAATGTCCTTTTGGGATTGATGAAGGGTTTCTGAATTTTGAATTCAATTACGACAGAGCCTACAAATGCTTAAAAAAGAATTATTGAGTAAAGCAAAATAATTTGTGCTAAAAATACCAACATAGTTTACAATAGCCACTTTAGCCTGAACACGTGTCCAGTGGTAGGAGGAGATTGCCTCTTCCCCACCAGGTTCTTGTGTTCAGCACACAACAGCATCACAATTACCAACATCTACCTCTCCTTAGATTTTCTCCCTGCCTGTTAGAGTGGAGTTCACCTGATTACAGAGAAGTAGCCGGCACACAGACGGGGACGGTTGGATATCGAGTCTCCTGAATTTCCCATTAAGAAGTTGTGTATATCGATGGTGAAGCTAAGAGAGAAAATTGCGATGCATTGATTAGTTTTCCCACAGCTAATGAAAGGGGGTATTTACTCTGTTTAAGTAGATATCCCACCAGGTTCTCGTGGGAATTACACACCTGACTACAATAATCTCTACAATGTTCATGCCGGAGCCGGCAGGTATCATCCCTGAGGACTAAACAAAACACAAGTGAAGTTGTTTTGCTCATAGATGAAGAGCAAAAACTTCCTATTGAATGTAGATCAAATATTCTGATCCAAGATTAAAAATCCCAATTCAAACCACAGATTTGATTTGATTATTTAAACAGAATGAAATTCAGCACTTTTATATTTCATTTTGACTTCCTCATGTCTTCCTCTGAACATGTAGAGATCTGACCCAACGTTCAATCTCCCATTTTAAAGTAAACAGATCCATCAGGTTTCAGCGAAAGAAACAAGAAAACTTTAAAAAAAAAAAAAAACAGGTGTCAGGTGAAAAAATGACATGGGTTAGGCTATCTGATTAGTTTTTGGACAGGACCATGTCTCACTCATTTACATGGAGGAGGTAGAACTTAAAACCTATACTCCAATCAGCCACTAGGGGTGCTAGTTTAATTTTGGGTTCAACGTCTACATTAAATATATATAGAGTTTTGTTCTCTTTGCTTGAACTCTAATCAGCAACAGAAGACCGGGATGTTTGCATTAATCCCTCACCAAGGGGGAAACTCTGACTGCCAAAAGTGAAGCCTACGCACAAGTGACAACAATTGCAGATCCCCCCTTATCCACTAGGGGCTGACTTCAGAAAGCAGCAAATTCAGCTCTTTAGAAACCTACAGGTCACAGAGGCTCTGTCCATTGTATATACACTATGGTCCTCACCCACCTTGGCTGTGACCGCAAAATGCTGCATTGATTTTGTGAGCAGGAGAGAGCAGATCACGTCTCAGCTAGTAGAAGCTAACCATTAGCATTTGGGCTTGTTTTATTTGTGCAGATAACCATCAACGTTGCATATTTTGTCCATGAAAGAAAAGTGAATGGAGGCAGCAGAAGAGTTGTGTTACAGTTAGCCAATCAGAAGCAGGACGTTTGCATCCATCCATTGTCTTCCGCTTATCCGGAGTCGGGTCGCGGGGGCAGCAGCCTAAGGAGGGAAGCCCAGACCTCCCTCTCCCCAGCCACTTGGGCCAGCTCCTCCGGGGGAATCCCAAGGCGTTCCCAGGCCAGCCGAGAGACATAATCTCTCCAGCGTGTCCTGGGTCTTCCTTTGGGTCTCCTCCCGGTTGGACGTGCCCGGAAAACCTCACCAGGGAGGCGTCCAGGAGGCATCCTAATCAGATGCCCGAGCCACCTCAACTGGCTCCTCTCGATGTGGAGGAGCAGCGGGTCTACTCTGAGCCCCTCCCGGATGACCGAGCTCCTCACCCTATCTCTAAGGGAGAGTCCAGCCACCCTGCGAAGAAAACTCATTTCGGCCGCTTGTATTCACGATCTCGTTCTTTCGGTCACTACCCAAAGCTCGTGGCCATAGGTGAGGGTAGGAACGTAGATCGACCGGTAAATTGAGAGCTTCGCCTTTCGGCTCAGCTCTCTCTTCACCACAACAGACCGGCACAACGCCCGCATCACTGCAGACGCAGCACCAATCCGCCTGTCGATCTCACGCTCCACCCTTCCCTCACTCGTGAACAAGACCCCGAGATACTTAAACTCCTCCACTTGGGGCAGGACCTCGTCCCTGACCTGGAGAAAGCATTCTACCCTTTTCCGACTCAAGACCATGGTCTCGGATTTAGAGGAGCTGCATATCATGTTTGCATATCATGTATAACTCATGTAAAAGTCCATTTAGACTGCGAGACCATCTAAAGGCTCAGGAACCCTTTGCAGGTGTTCTGGATTCATTAGCTGATTAGAGTGTGACACTTTGAGTCTAGAATATTGAACCTTTTCACAATATTCTAATTGTCTGAGATTCTGAATGTGGGGTTTTCATCATCTGTAGCCAGAATCATCACAATTATAACAACCAAAGGCTGAAATATCTGGCTTTGCATGGAATGAGTCTGTCTGTTATGTTAGTTTCACCTTTTAAGATGAATTACTGACATAAATGAAATTTTGCACCAGATTCAAATTTTTCAAGTTTCACCTGTAGACTTGGGCTCTTCTTTGAGACATGAGCAGATAGAGGTACTTAAGTCCTTTTTCATTAAAGTGTCTCATAGAGAAGAAGGTTGCAGGCTCAAAACTTTGTTGTGGCCTCAGATATGTGCATTTTCTCCCGGTATTCCAGTTTAAGTCACTTTTTAAAAAGCATCTGCCAAATAAATAAACATAAAATGTAATTAAATAGTTACCTTTCTATTGGTAAACTGCAAAGCTTGTAAAAATAAACCTGTAAAATTGTGATTTGTTCTCCTTATAAGAGGATCTACCTTGATCCCCAGAAGCTGACAGGCAAAAGTCACTGAGTCTCTATTTGAGCAAAAATGGAAAATCCTGTTGTAATCCTGCACAGATGTTTCAATTTTTGGATCATCCCCTTTTTAAGCACGTGCACGCTCCTCACAGGAAGTAGATCCTGATACGTTTAACTGTAATGTAAATGTTACTGGCTTCTCCGCACAGACCGCAGCTGGCATCTGTGAACCCAAGCAGAAAGCGTAGTTTGTCTCTCCGACCTCGTGCTCTGAAATATTCAGGAGTTCCTTGCTTATGAGACAGTTGCTGCCATCTGTGCCCCCGAGTTCAGTCCTCCTATCATGGCGGAGCATAAGGCCAACATCAGAACAGATATGTATGAAAAGTGTCAAAATAGATTCTTCGCTGCACTCCGTCGGGCAAATCTCAATATTGCCTGAATAGCATAAACAACACTTTTCTTCTGCTTAAACACGGGCACAAAAAAAGCCCACACAGAACCCTGCACCTGTAGAATCAGAATTTCCATATCCATGAGAGGGGAGAGGAAAAGAGGAAACATTTACACAAGACTGCCTGCACACATTTGAAGCAATCTTTTCTGTTAGGTGTCTTACAATGTCATTGTGGAGCAAGCAAGCTCCTGTAGGCTTTGCAAATTTCTGACTAAATGAGAGATTTTTTTCTCCCCTCCAAGACAAAAAAGCGGAGGAGGAAGGGTGCAATCAGTCCAGGTTTGTTCTAGGCAGCATCACTTCCTTCCTTACCGTCAGGAGAGTGTCAGAGCAAGACATTCAAATGTGGTTTTCACCCAGCACTTTCCCAGGACACTAATGCAGAGCAATTCTAATGGTGTCATTCAAAGCAGCTGCCTTTCTCAGCAATAAACTGAACGCCTTGCCTAAGCAATTCAAACCGCCTCTACAGATTGCAATACAGTCAACAAAGAACTTATCTTTGAAGTGAAACTATTCATCAGTGAATGTGTTTGTACGCCAAAGAGTAGAAGGGAGTTTGAAAAGACCTCAGCTACACCTGAATGGCTACTTTTTGCCCGTCACTTTCTCACATTTTGTGAATTCACCTGTTTTTGTATCAGCCGCGCCTGTTAGATTCCACCCTAAAACAGCTATTCCGAGTAGTCGACCGGGGAAGGCGAGACACTGTAAATATCTGCTTTTTGAAACGAGTAGCAGCGGCTTTTTGGTGAGGAGGGAAAAAAAGAGAAAACTTTGTTTTGATGGGTCAGAACTCCACCACGGCGAAGAGCGCCGCTCATTTTCTTCACAGAGAAAGGGGTCATTAGTCCATGACAGATGTCAAAGAACCAAAAATAGTTGCTTTATCACTTATCTTCAAAAGCCACACTCTGAATGCACAAAGGGCCTCAAAAGTCCTGTTTATATGGCCCTTTTATACAATGGCACAATTACTGCGGCCACGGTCTCAGACGCAAATGATGTTTTAGGGCAGCAAGTTCAAAAATGGGAACAGCGGCTAACTTCCAGTTCAACTTCTTAAAAGTGGAACGCCGGATCTTTAACGGATCAGTGTTTTAATGCAAATGGGTGGACGACTCAAAAGCTTCAAAGTTGTGAAAAGAATTCGCACAGAAAGCTAAATTCAGAGGCGTGTTCTTTCGAAGGATTTCGAGACGTTCGAACCTCGAGATGGTCGCTGAAAGACGCTGGAATGTGTGCGTGTGTGAGTTTGTAAACCGTTTCTTTTGCGGAAGGGAGGGGGTCGTCCTTCAGTGAACCCGGCCGGTGTTGTTTAGGCCCGTGTTTACACAGCCTTCTGCATGTGTTCGACGGAGAACAATGCCTTGGAAGGCACCAAAACGGCAACACAAATCACTCTGTCGACAACTCTTGCAACAAAAGCAGCAAACTGCTGCCAACACCTTTCTCTCTCTTATTTCTGTTGTGTAAAATAAAGTTGGAAGACGAGTGTAAGTCGCTAGGTGGCTCGTAAAGGGGTCAGCCTCCGTGTTTTTGAAAGCAGATTAAAGATCAGGACAGGAAGGGCCAGGTTTAAGGAAACAGGAAAACTGATGCAAGGAAATGGTCGACGTCACCAGCCAGCCCACTGCAGTCTGAGCTGAAAGCAGAGTCCAGACCCGAGGCAATATGGAGCCTTTGCTCAAGTCACCAATGAAGCTTGTACTTTTAACAGGTATGTAAGCTTGTTTATGCTCTGGCATAGCAGGGCTTTAATAATAACGAAGATTAAATCACATTTATATTGTACTATCAAAGAATTTGGGAAGGATGTGAAGTTGAAATGGAGATTTCTGACTATGTCTTAAGATCAAATCCAAATTTTATGATCTGTATGTGGAAACCTAATGACTATAAACTAAGAGCATTTCTCCTCATTTCTTCACATTTTCCTTTTCCAGCTTGGCTCTGGAGTCTGACGGACACAGGCAGCCCCTCTGATATTTGTGATTCCTGTCACCCAGATGCAACGTGTCAAGCCCTGAACGGATCAAACAGCGCCTGCTTCTGTAACCATGGATATACAGGAGATGGGACCAGTTTTTGCAAAGGTGAATACAGACACACAAATCCACACGCATGTAGATTTTAACCATGATGCAGTAGCTGAGGAACACTTGTGCTACACGAGAAACCATCTTGAGAAGCCTTTGTTGTTTATAACAGATCAACATGTTTATGGATTTGGGTTTCAGGTGTATTTTAAGATGTCTGATGATCAATGTCAAGGAGGTGGAAATTGTGCTAAAGTGCTGAAAATTGTAATTAAAGTATAGTACTCACAAAAAATCATTTATTTGGCTTTTTTAATGTTTTGTTAATAATGATAAGTTTGCACGTTTTTTAGAGTTTTGTACTTTTTAATATTTCCTTTAGACTGAACACATCATGTGTTATATTTAAATCATGTTCTTGAGCCAGTATGTGCTAAAATGACCCTTTACAGGGTTAATGAAATGTCACTCAGACCCCCACCGCCCTCTGTGGCCAGAATACCGCACTTGCAACTTCAGAGTGCCGGTCCGGTCCCTGCTGGACTTAGAAAAGTGGCGCTGACATACCTGGTGCTGCAGTCTGCTTCCAGCATGTTTCCTGCATGTTTTAGATCATGAACACAGCTGATTTGTTTGATTTAGTGATGAACCGCTCCTGTAGACACTAATGAAGGCTGAGGAGACATTTCAGCAGTTAGATTAAGATGGTAATAAAACGAACGCACAGCAAGGAGATAAGTTTTACTTTTGGTTTCACTAACGGACACTAGGGGGTGCTAAAAACAAGCCAAAACTGCCAAGTAATATATGACATTTTCAGTTTTTTACTCATTGTGAAGGTCATGTTTTAGTTTCTAAGGAGTGGCCCTGTTATATTTTTATTAAAAGCAGTTCATTAAACATAAAAAACACTGTTAGGTGGAAAAGAATCTCCATGATTCAGCTTTATAAACAAGATATTAATCACTCCCCGTTGCCTCTTTGGTCGACATCATGCTTCCTGTTAGTTTTTTGGACTGTTTATATTTCCTGAACCCTTTTTTTTCTGCCCCGGCCAAATCTGATCACAATCACTGTGCGGGCTACATGTTTCAAAGGCTGAAATGAAACTGTGAGTAATACCAAAGTCATAACAGCACTGGAGTGGGTGATTTCTATAACAGGAACACGCAGTCCTGGATTTAGTTCCTCTCTGGGAACAAATTTAAAACAAAGATAAGGTCGTTTCTGCCAAGATTTCTGACTAAATAACTGTCATCCGAGTTGGCTTGAGCAGTTCCACAAAAAGTCTTGGAAACAATGAAAGTCAAGGACACAAATGGAGGAAAATAGCCCATGTGGTATTTAAGAAACTCATGTCAGAGTGAATTACAAAATATTTCAGTGACATAAGTGCTTTTCCTCCTTGAATGTGGTCACCTTCCTCATCAGAGGAGAGGATTTCCTTTAATGCACAGCTTTCTGTGCAAAAGGTACAGAGCAGAGTGTTCATCCTAACTGGACAAGCAAAAAAACACACTGGAATGTCTTCCTAGGTCAGAAAAGGGAGGTGTGTTTGGAAATAAAGCCAGAGCAGAACTTTTTATAGCAGCAAAATGCTCTTCATTTCCTGGGCTGCAAAAACGGAAATTTTAGAAGTAAATTGGAATTAAAGCAGAATCTGAAGTAGAAGAAGCTTTAAGCCAAATTTTGGGGAGTTATTGTCGTGTTTGTGGTTTACATACATGTTTGACAGTTTATTTCCACTTGGCAAATGTCATTCATCACTAGTTCTCAATACAATAATCAACACAATTATCATCAGATTCAAGGCAAGGCAGCTTTATTTGTATATAACATTTCATACACAGAGGCAATTCAGTGTGCTTTCCATGAGCAAGAACAGCAAAATTATTGTGACAGCATAAATAAAATACACAAATTAAATGTAAATTTAAGAAGCAAATAAAAGGAAAAGTTAAATGGTGAGCAGGCACAGTGCAGAAGGTGCAGCATAAGAAACATTCATTGATAGGCTGATGACTACATGAAAGTTTCATGATTTAAAAGTCACTAGAGTTGGGGCACATTTGAGGTCATGAGGAAGCTGATTCCATCTGTGTGCAGCATAGTAGCTAAAAGCAGCTTCACCCTGTTGGTTCTGACCCGGGGTTCTACCAGCTGACTGCTTCCTAAGGATCTCAGAGCCCTGCTGGGTGTATACTGTAAGGAGATCTGACATGTATTGTCGCCCCATGACATTGAGTGATTTATAAACTAGTAGAAGCACTTTGAAATGGATTCTGTAGTTTACTGGTAACCAGTGTAGAGATTTAAGAATAGGGGTGATGTGCTCGGTTCTCTTGGTTCTTGTTAAGACTCTAGCAGCAGCATTCTGAATAACCTGCAGTTGTTTTACGGCTGTTTTGGGAACACCAGACAGAAGACCGTTGCACTAGTCCAGCCTGCTGGAGATGAACGCATGAATGAGTTTCTCTGGTCTGGACATGAGACCTCTGAGTCTTGCTAATTGATGAAGATGATAAAACGCTGATCTAGTTATAGCCTTAATGTGACCAGTGAAGCTCAGGTCTGAGTCAATTATGACACCAAGATTTCTTTGTTTTTATTCCTCTGGAGCCAAGTTGAGCAATAACTGCATGTTAATTTGTGTCCAGATTTGTATATTTATATAGCACCTATCACAGAAAAGAAAAATAGTTTAGTGCTTCACAAAAAATAACAAATGATCATGAAAACAAAACAACAAAATATCATAAAATAAAGATGAAAGAGAATTAAAATCAGAAAACACAAAAGATTTAGAAGCAGTTTTAAATAAAAGGGTAATGTCCTAAAATTATAAAATGATCATAAATCAAACTACAAAAATATCATAAAGCAAAGGAAAGATAATTAAAAAGTAATTTTACAAAAGAAAAAAACACAAAAGATTTAAATAAAATGGTCTTCAGCTGCTTTTTGAAGGTGAGCAGACTGTCAGTACTACAAAAGGATGGAATTTGGAGAAAAGCGTCGCTCAGATTATATTAATAAAAATGGTTGTTTGGATTAAAAGGCATTCTAAGATGTGAAAAATGTTCCTTTAAAATAATCTTAAAACTGACGTCTGAACATTTCTGCAAGTTTCAATATGAGTCTGAGTCTCTGTGGGCTATTTGCACTTCATATTTTATGTTGTTATTTTCCACTCAAACAGAAACACATTATTGCTGTACTTTAAGTGAATCACAGAGGAATTAAGATCACACTTTGTTGTCAAAAAGCAGGCGCGTCTTATTTCTCCAGTCACTTTGCATTACTGTTGAGCAGCCAAAGACAAACAGGTTTCTAGCTGAAGAGACAGAGCTGAGATTTAGATACCTCAGCTGAGCAAAACCCATCCCTGTCAACACAAACCACCTTTTTAATGAGGAGGGAAAACACACTTTTGATGAAACTGCATGCAGGCTTTGTTATTACTGACTAGCAATTTATTGTAGATGAAAAAAAAAATATTGCAGAACAGTGGCATACAGAAATGACAGTTCCTTTGGGAAATAAAGCAGAGCTATGGAAGGCAAACTGATTATGTAATTGTTTATTACTACTTTAAAAAAATACACGAAAAGTTTGAAATAGAGTTTTCAATATGTCAGACGTAAAAAGATGTGCTTATTTGATTTTTATTTATATTTTTTGGTTTCTAACTCACCGAGTTGCCTCTATCCATCTTCTCACTGCAGATGACAACGAGTGCCTTAATGTGACTAATATCTGCGGCGACAGGGGCCAGTGCACAAACACACGGGGCAGCTACTACTGCACGTGTGTCTCTGGATTCACGTCGACAGGACTGACCAAGTTCCAGCCCAATGACGGCACCGGATGCACCGGTAATCTCTGACAGGAACGATGAACGCACACAAACCAACCAGTGTGTGTGTGTGTGTGTGTGTGTGTGTGTGTGTGTGTGTGTGTGTGTGTGTGTGTGTGTGTGTAAGCAGTTACCACGCAGCTGTGGGGGCATCAGGTCTGCAAATGTGTGAAGTGTATTTCTTTTCCTCACTGCACAGAGGAAGATAAATCTGGTGGAGGTGATTTTTCCCTCCTCCTTCAACCTTTTGCTTCCTTCCCATCTGCTACTCAGAAAAACCATCTGAGATCTTTTGTTTATTTTGCACCAGGAGAACAGCACCTCTATCCTAAAGCTGTAGGCTGAAGTCATCCTGCAGTCAGACGTGTCAGACAAAGATTCAGCAGCTGAATATTTGAATATGAAACACACTGCAGATTGCAGCTTGTGTCCTCATGTCTGTAATTTGGAATAAAACTTTTGTAAAAATGCGCTTTTGTAAAAATGCAGGGTTTCAGATTAAAAGCATTAACTTCCCTTTTCATTTTGATCTTTCAGATATTGACGAATGCAAGTCAGGACCCGTCTGTGGAGCTAACTCACACTGCCATAACACAAACGGGTCCTTCTATTGCACCTGTCAGCGTGATTACATCTCAACTTCAGGCTCTAAGCACTTTCATCCAGAGAGAGGCGTACGATGTAAAGGTCGGCACGAGAACTGAAGAGCACACGTAGAAACACAAACACACTCAAGGGCACACTCCCTCCTTCATCCCTCTTTTTTTTACTTTCTCTCACACATGCACATACCAGCAGACATCCTACTATTGTTGTGGGTGATCTGAAATGTTTAACATCAATAAATTATGACATTTTCTGCTTTTAAAGCAACATTTTGTCTGTTAGCCAAATACCTTTGGTAATTCTTGTTTTCCAGAACACCCTCAGAAATATTGCCATGACAACATGGGATGCACGACGCAGGCTGTCAATAGAACGCTTGAATATGTGAGTACCTCCCTGCCGAACATGGTTAAAATGTGCATGATGAAGCTGCCCCCTGTTGGAGCGATAAGAGAACAGCAATACTACTCTAAATACTAAATGAGTAAGATATGCAGCCTTAGCTGTACGTGCAACAGAACACAGCATCAGAAAATGTTACTGCATGCAAACTAATGGATTATTTTATTATTAGAATTCTGAGTAGGTTGGATTTTCTTGACTGCATGTGAGTTTTTGTTATTTTAATCTTCTATTTATTTAATTTCATCTTTTTAGGCCAGTTTGAAGTGTTTCCAAGTAAAGATGATAAATAATTACCAACCTCTTTAAAGAAATGGTGTTTACGTTCGACAGGGCTGATGAGCAAATGGCTAGTCCCAGCACAGCCAAGAGTCTTTAAAACATTATTTTAAAAACTTTTTTATATTTCACCATCAATTTTGTGTTACTTGCTGATTTCAGCTGAAATATTTAGAAAATCTCTTTGAATTGGGTTCCTGTTTGCAGCAGAAAAGCTACTCTTTGCTGCTGCTGATATTTGAGCTGAAAATAACCACAGAAGTTTGTGTCAATAAACACGTCATGCAAAATTAATGACTGCAAAAGTTTAGAAAGTAACTTTACATTATCTGTCATCCTAAGTGTTTAAAATAAGGTGAGTTTATTTATTTATTTTTATTATTTTGAAGATTTTTTTTCTCATCCATCTTCTGGTCCCATCACAGTCTCGGAGTTCCAAACTTATAGGTCTCAGCAGATCACACCAGTCGGGCCTTTCCAAATATGCAGCCCCAAGAACATATTGAACACACAGATGACAAAGTTGACTGGCTCTGACTGATCACAGGGTTTTAAAGGGGACATGTTATGCAAAAATTACATTTTACATCCTTTTGTGCTTCCATGTGGGTCTCTACTGCTTCTATGAGCACTCCTAACGTGAAAAAAAAATCTGTCCATTCCTTTTCTGTCTGTTTGGTTTTGGCAATTATGTGCCTAAAACAAGCCGGTTCAAAAAAGTCCCCGTTTGTGATGTCACAATTGTGACGTCTAATCAGAGCCCCTCGGATATTGGAGCTTCTCAGCTTATAGCAGCCTGAGTGGGGGAGGGGTGGGCGTGGCCAGCTCCTGCTTGTTTTCTTAAAGAGACAGCGCCTTCAAAAGGCTCATTCTGGAAGGTACTGAAACATCCAAGAATAAAACTGCTGAACTTGCTTCATGTGAGAGGGATTTTATGCAGAAAACCTCATAAACATGTTTTTTTTATAGACCGTAGAGCTATTATTCCTATTTTTAGGTAATAAAATATCTCTTTTAAAAAGCAACAACTTGTAGGGTTTTTCTCAGTGATGTTTCAGGTTCAGTAACTCAACCTGCTGCTCCAGTTATCATTCTGTTCAGGATCATGTTTTTACTTGTTTCCATTCTGTTTCTGTTCCCCTTTTTTGTCTCATTGCTGTTTGATTCGAATAAAGAACCATGATAACTGGGTAACCCGGTAAAGTGAAGGAACAGATTGTCATTTGACCTTAAAATCTGCAATTTCACATCATTCATCTGGTTCACTGAAAGCTAATCCTAATAAGTACACTGTGTATTGATTTGTGACAGCAGGAGCTCCTGATAAAACAGCAGTAAATAACACCTGCTCTGGACTAAAACTCACCTCATCTAAGCTGATTCTCCTGCTCACGCTCTTTTCTTTTGTTGGTGACAAATTGTTGCATTCCACGGAGCATTCTCCAGATGAAAATACACAGAAAACATTGGGCTACAATCACTGGTGGAAAGATTTTTAAACTAGAAGAAAGATTTAACTTTTTTCTTTTTCTTTTTTAACAATTATTTAAAACCTCTGATGAAATATTGATATTTCTCACAAATCACTGGCATTCACAAGGAGAAAACAAGCATCTAATTGAGAATTTCAACAAGGCGAGTGTCCTTTCGATTTATTTTTGTGTTTGTCAAAGTAGAGGTTTTAAATATTTGTGCCTGTGCAGCAGAGAATTAAAGACGTCACCTGTTTTACATCAGAGTTTGGAGCAAAATGCCCTAACATGTTTCATATTTATGGTGAAACCAAAACATATATGAGTGCAAAAGTAGTTTAGTGAAAAGCCAACTTCAAAAGACACACTCATGCAGTGGTGCCCCCAAGGGGTGGCCAGGGGGGGAGATGGCCACCCCTAGAAAATTTCTGGCCCCCCAGGAAAGACCAGTTTTCTTTAATAAATCATATTAATGTTCACTCAAACCATCGTATTTAATTAAGACATAAATATAAAACCCAATAGAAAATATACAATTAATGATTAAAGAAATAATCAGAATAAAAAAAACATATGTATGTATATATATATATATATATATATATATATATATATATATATATATATATATATATATATATATACATATATATATATATAAATGCGTGTATGTATGTATGTATATATATATATATATTTATGTTTCTGCTGCCCACCATTAAAAAAAGTTTTATATCTCCATGTTTTTTTGTGAAGACAGCAACAGGTGAATTAAACTAAAAATTAAAATTCTAAAATTAATTTTGAAATAACATTTCAAATAACTGAAAAGTATTGTTCTGATATTTTTGTATTTCTCAAATTTGTGGTAAGTGTGTTGGATGCATGTTGTTTTTTAATAAAAATGAGTAAAGGAGCATGCAATGCATCGCCACAGGCTAAACTCTCCCAGAGTTTCCACAAGGACCAATTTGGTGTGCCACCCCACAATTCTCTCTGGCCCTGTCTGGCCACCCCTATCAAAATGTTCTGGGGGCGCCCCTGCACTGATGGACAAAAAGATTGTCTTTTACAGGGTTTAGAGCAAAAACCGTTGCACAATTTGGATTTTTTTTTATTTTCATCTCAGGATCCAACAAAAATGAAAATATCTTTACAAACTTTTGTAAACTACTATTATAAACTTCTATTAATTTCAAAAGTCATTCAACAATCAATTTTTTATCTCCCCCATCTCGTCTTTAGATGAGCAACCTGACGGAGCCTCAGAGTCTGCTGAAGGAAATTGCCGAGCAGACGTCTGGCGAGCTCACCTCGGTGGAAGTGATCGCATATGTTGAGGCCTTGAGTCGATCCGGATCAACACTGGCTGCTGCAGAGACGGATTACACCGTCAAACCATCTGCCGTCAACTCCACTCTTTCGGTAGGCTTTGTTTACCGTTGTTGTTCCTCAGTCAACATTTGGAGCCGTGCCTGAAAAGCAGTTATGCTTTGAACTCACTTAAGAAAACAACTGGTGCTACACAGTCAAGCAACTTTCTCTGCTGTTCTGTATAGCAAAAAAAAATCATCTTTTAATCATCTATAATGAAATATTTACCTAAAGTCCCAACTTTATTTTTGTGCTGAAGTTTAATTTCATCGAATTAATTTGAAAAAATCCATCATGTTGAAGTCGCTGCTAATTAAAAGCACATTGCAGCACGGTTGTTGTTGTTCTGCACGTGCCATGCTGAGTGGAAATTCTTGTCAAACAGAAATTAGTAAAAGCTGTAAACAATCTGGTGGAGAAAGACGAGCTGGTGGCTTGGAGCAGAATGAAAGAAGAGCGCCGCGAGCGCACCATCACCAAGCTGCTGCACGTTGTTGAAGAAAGCGCTCTGGCTTTGGGGAACAACGTCAAAACTCCAACAGAGATCAGAATCAAAGAGGCAGAGATGGGTGAGAGGACTCTGCTTTCTTGAAGTTAAAAAAATGTTTCCAAATGTGACTAGTTTAGATATATTATTACAAAGTTTTTCTTCTTCAACCACAGAATTAAAACTCTTCACATTTGATGCTCATCGTGTAAAAGACAAATTGTCCGTCTCCATGGGAGGAGATCATATAAACCTGACACCAAAGCCCACTGTAGTCGACAAAAATGGTAAGAAATAAAAAAGCATACTTCAGATCTTTAGAAAACAAAAAAACGTCAAAGTGCTTCATGAAAATATAGTTTTATAAATGTGTGTTCAATAGAAGCAAGCTCTACCAATAATAAATCAGATCAACATCACTTCCTGCTCATTCAGATAGCCACGCCCCCTTTTGGGTACATTTAAATTGTGTAAATGTGCATTTTTCTAATTGTTTCTATAACCATGAAAAAGGAAAATAACTGGTGCAACTGGTCAACTAACCTTAAGTGATGGTTGCTAGCATGTGGTTTAATCTGGGAAATCAAATTACCATGAGGAATCCCACATCCAGCCACTAGGTGGCGTGGTTTGTCTAATCTAATGAACATCAGTCTATGAGATCAAAGGTTTTACCTAAAATGCTGATGTTTATCGATCTGCAATGATAACTTTTTAACTGGAGGACATAGTGTGGTAATCAAACTAGCCGTTAGCGTGTCAATCCAGTCAAAGCTACTTTTGAACTTTTCTGTACTTTATGTGCCTAATTTACCTTCACATAGAAAAAATATTTAACCCTTATATGCCCCTAGTGCATTTTTTTTGTGCACAAAGACTAAAAGCGTGACTTTTTAGAAAATTTGACATTACACAAAAACTGCAAAGTGAGCAAAAATATTTTTATGCACATTTGTAACACTCCAAGGCAACTACAATTCACCCTCAAAACAGATCCTCTGGACATAAAACACAAAAAAATTATTTTATTTTTTTTCTCATTTTTTCACAGTTCTGGTTTTGATCATAAAAATAGCAATAAAGGGGTTAAATCTCAGAAACAGACACATTTTTTATTATTTTTTGTGAGCGCTGAAGCTAAGGATGAAATTCATGTAATAAAAATGGGACTTGGGAGATATTATGTAATATTTCTATAGAAAGTTTTGTTTCAGCATTTTTTGTGCACAAGGAGTAGAAACGCTAGAAAATTAAAGGGTTATTTGATCGTTAAAGTTAAGTGTTTATCTGATGTTCTAAAGAGTTTTATGTGTAAAATATGAACATTTGGTCATATCTCCACCTTGACCCCTCTTTTTTTAGTTTTCCCTGACAGCTCTCTTTCCTCTACATCCTGTGAGACACGCTGCTAATAAAACCTCGGTGTGTTTATTGGCAGCCTTAGCTTAACTAAAAGTTTTATCAGCAGTACAGTAAGTTTCACTTCCTCCCTCTGTTATTCTGCTTGTTTTGTCCATCAGGAAGTGTGTCAGTGGTGTTTGTGCGATATGACAGCATCAGTGACATCCTGAAGCCGAGCAGCGACCCGGGTGTCACCGACTACTCGCGGTATGCGGGAACAGGGGAAATCACTGTCAACTCCCAAGTCATAGCAGCAGCCGTCAAACCTGCTGACACTTACCAGCTTGACCATGTCACCTTCACTCTGAGACACAATGAGGTAAAGAAGACTGCTGATGCTGGGTAGATTATTTCCTGCTTCTGCACTCTGATTGCTCAGTCTTTTTAGATTTGTTGTTGTTTGGAATTGTAAAAATTGGCCAGACAGGATTTTCTTTACGTATAAAGATGATCACATTTTTAAATGTAAGAAGTTATGGACACAAGATCACATGAGAGGCCTACTTCTAATCAAAATCAAACAGGTTAAGACAGAATTAGCTCACACGAGGTATTTGAACCCTTTTTAAAAGCAAAACCTTAAATGCAAACGGAAAAATGGTAAGTGGATTTCTAAAAGGGTCTGCAGGAGGGCGACCTGGTTTGGTGGAGTCAGGAGGTCCCGCTTCAGTTTAGTCTGGGAAATCTTACAAGGATTGATAGAAGCTGATGACAGAAGAGACAAAACAATAAAAAGGCAGAAAAATCAAATGCAAAGAGTGACAATGTGTAGTTTTTACCATTAATCTCTGGAAATATCCATCGAAATGTTGTTGAAAATGAATAAAATGATGTCCAGTTGTTGAAAAATATTGGCGACTTCGTAACATAGCCATAAAAATCGGGTCGGTGCGGGTCTAAGTCTCTGGGCGACGCCATATTAGACGCAATGTTTCCTTCTACGGGAGCCCATGAGGACAAAACACATTTACAGATTTGTAACAAGCGGTTACAAAACGTTCGCCATTCATAAACGTTGTTTTAAATGGTAAATGGCCTGTATTTGTATAGCGCCTTCTTGGGGTTCTACAACCCCCCAAAGCGCTTCACAACACAATCAGTCATCCACCCATTCACACACTGGTGGGGATGAGCTACATTATAGCTACGGCTGCCCTGGGGCACACTGACAGAGGCGGGGCCTGCCGTACACTGGCACCACCAGTCCCTCTGACCACCACCAGCAGGCAAGGCGGGTTAAGTGTCTTGCCCAAGGACACAACAACAGCGACAGACTGAGCAGGGCGCGAACCTGCAACCTTCCGATTGCAAGGCAGCCACTTAACTCCTCTGCCACCATCGCCCTACAAAATTTTAAACATTTACCTCTTTGCTTGTTGCCAGTGGTGAAAGGGAGTCTGATGTGCTTGTCATTTTGCTGGAGGTTGAACGATCTGATGAAGTACTCGTTTGAAAATTGTGCTCCCAGAGATTTTTTACCCTAATGGCCATCCGTTGGTAAGGTCTTACTTGAACACAAAAATACCACTTGCTTGCAATGATTTAGGTATGTACTTCCCCCTATTACCAGGGAAACTATACACCGTCACTTTAAAGAGGACCTAGAATATAAACCAACATTTTCCTTGTTGTTGTTGAATAAAGACAGCTTGGGTGGTCAAAAGTAGCATGCCAAAAAGTCAAAGCCGTGTGTGACCTACTTTTTATGTAAATTAGAAAGTTGAAAAAGGCGAAAGAAAAACTTCTGATCTGTGAAAGTCTTCCTTAACACGTCATAAGGGGGAGCCCCTCCTCCTCAAACCTGCATGTCTCCAGTGTCTGAGGCCTTCTGGGGAAACCAACCAATCAGCAAGCAGCTCATTATCATATTCATGTTCTGGCTGAGTGGGAGGGGTCAACAGCTCTTTTCACAGCAGGGCTGATTTAGGGGGTTTAGAATGGCCTGTATCAGGGCTCCTGGGACAGATGAAAGCCAGAAGAACATTACTTATGCTTTTTAGAGGCTCAAAGCTCTGATTTAGATTGTTGATTAACTGCATTCTAGGACCACTTTAAAGTAAAATACAAGAGAGAAAATAGTCCCTGAAGGAGCACACACATACACACACACAATATATATATATATACACACACACAATATATATATATATATATATATATATATATATATATATATATATATATATATATATATATATATATATATATATATTTGTCTAGGCACATGTGAGAGCCTTATTCAACATTGCATGAAGGGGACTTTGAATTTAACATCTGTTATACTTAATGTTAAGGTGTAAAACCGCTACAGTGTGTTAAAATATCTAAACAAAAGAAAATCACATTTTCCTCCATATTTCATTAAGTATATATATATATACAGATTTATTTATTTATATTAAATTTCTCAATTATTAATAAGATTTTGACTTTTTTCTTCTAATTCTGACATAAAAATAATACATCCCAGGTTCCATTAAAATTAAATTTAGACAAACACAGACAAGGAGGAACAGTTAATGCCTTTTGACAAGATTTGATGAAATTTACTGATACAGCCACCAGTCGTAATAAAAACCACAAAAGTATGATGGGAAAATGAAGGTAATGAGATCAATGACTCTAAAAGTTAATGTTCTGGTATTCTCTCTTTCTTTTTAAGATAATTAAAATGTTTTTAAAAATGAAATCATTATTTTTATGGGACTCGTGAGGTTTAAGCCCAACAAAGAAACTGTTGATTTACATTGTGCAGAGACAACTATCTGTAAATTGCCTTTTAAGACCTGCAATCAATAATTTCAGTGTCATCCTGCTTCCACCTGTTTAATATTTTCATGACATGAATCTTTCATTCAAACCGTTCCAAATGGTAATTTGTTCATATTTAAAGTGTTTACACCAGCTGGGTAAATAAACATAAATCAAACTGAATATGAGCATAAAAACACATTATATAAGTGTTTTATTTATTTATGACACTCATCATCTGTTGAGTTAATCTCAAGAAAATAAGAGCAATTTCTATATTCTGCTCTCTGTTTTAAAAGACATGCATATTTTTAATAGTGAGTGCAGAACATGCAATAAGCAATGCTGTTGTTGTTAAAGAGAAACCTGCAGCATCAGAGCTTTAACAGTTGTGTTTCTCTCTCATGTCTGAAGCCCATTGATATCAACACTGATGTGACAAAGTGTGTCTTCTGGGAGTACGAGGTCAGCAGTCTGCAGGGTCGCTGGTCCACTCACGGCTGCAAGACGCTCCACGTCAACAGCAATGCAACCACCTGTTCCTGCAATCACCTCACACACTTTGCCATCCTCATGTCATCAGGGAGAGCCAATGTGAGTGATCACACTTTTAAAAAAAAACAGGAAACGTTTCCCCTGAAAATAGGACAAAATCATTTTCTTAAAGCAGCCATTCAGGAATTATGTGTGATTTTTGTTTTAGAAATCCATCAAAATGATAGTCTTACCCTGTAATGTGATAAATAGAAGGTGATACATCTTTTTTTTTTGCTACGTCCACGTCCCGTCCCGTAAAGCCCCATGTCATTTCAATTGAGCGCCGCTCGGCGTTAGACATTCACCCATATACAGATGTAAGTCACAAAGAGTGCACATGTGTTTGCGTAAGTACCTAGATCAGAGGTAGGCAATCCCAGTCCTTGAGTGTCACTATACAGCATGTTTTAGTTGTTTCCCTGTTCCAACACATTAATCAGTAGATGATTTAATCACTGAATTAGGTGTGTTCTTTAAACTAAACATGCTGGATAGCAGCACTCGAGGACCAGGATTGCCCACCCCTGACCTAGACTGATGCAGAGCTGGTGATATTTCTTATGGACCAAGAAGTCCATTATGTAAATAACAAATTCCCATCTCACCCTCCACAGATGGTCTCATCCTTCCAAGCTCAGGTCCTCTACCAGAAGCCTGGGAGCTTGAGGGTTCTGTGTAGCATCTTAGCTGTTCCTAGAACTGCACTCTTCTGGACTGAGATGTCTGTTTTTCCTGGACAGTGGCTCTCACACTCACTAGTCCGATTCCGATATATTTTTTTTTAATATCAGCCGATAATATCAGCCATCCCTAGTCATTTAAAATCCATTTTCAAGATTGTTTTATTTCACTTTTATGGATTCAAAGTTTAAACTGAGAAATGTTTTTTGTGGACTGAAGATTATTTTTTATCCTAAAAGTGAAATGCATTGGAATTTTAAAATACACACATCAGGATAAATCCAACCGGACAACACAATAAATGTTGTACCAACAAATAATCAAAGTACACATCTAAAATTTTAGGGCCAGTATGTCTACAAGCCGACCTGCTGGAGGAACCTGTGCCATATGAAGTGACTCCAAGCAGAAAATACAACAAATGACAACTCCAGCATACCATGAAGCTGTAAATGAAACACCTCTCTTTCCATTTGCTTCTCAGCTGGTGGCCCACAATACCATCCTGACCCGGATCACCCAGCTGGGGATGATCATCTCCCTTATCTGTTTGTCCATGTGCATCTTCACCTTCTGGTTCTTCAGTGAGATCCAGAGCACCAGAACCACCATCCACAAGAACCTGTGCTGCAGCCTCTTCATGGCTGAGTTTATCTTCCTCGTGGGGATCAACATGAACACACACAAGGTCTCTTGTTTTCCCTCTAACGGCTTGTTTCATCTCACAAAAATTAATGTTTCATAGATGGAAATTTTGGATTTTTTCTTCATGCAAAGGTTGTGAATGATCTCTTTTCTCTGATCTCTCTTGCAGCTTTTCTGCTCTGTGATTGCTGGAATGCTGCACTATTTCTTCCTTGCAGCCTTTGCCTGGATGTGCATCGAGGGCATCCATCTGTACCTAATAGTGGTTGGCGTCATCTACAACAAAGGCTTTCTGCATCGCAACTTTTACATCTTTGGCTACGGAAGCCCGGCGGTGGTGGTGGCCATCTCCGCCACCCTGGGCTCGAAGTACTACGGCACCGATAGAGTGTGAGTGAGACTAAAACGATAATAGGCTTGACTTCATCAGGAATTCATTCAGCGTTTGTGACTCTTTTCTAATGAGAGCAATTTGACAGAAGTTAAATTTAACCTGAAAAATGATTTTGAGTAATTATTTTTGTCACTCAGATTAACAGAAATAAGGTTGTGTGGCTAAGGTTTAAAACGATGCTCATTAACGTGTGCAGGTGTTGGCTGAGCACAGAAAATCACTTCATCTGGAGCTTCATTGGACCTGCGTGTTTGATCATCCTGGTAAAATAAATAAATAAATAAATATGTTCTGAAATGTGCTAAAAATGTTTAATTGTAGGATTGCTCCAGTGATAAATATTCATTAGACCCGTGTATGTTTTGTTATGTCTGCCTTCCTGGGTTTCTACTAAAGGTTAATCTCTTGGCCTTTGGAGTAATCATCTACAAGGTGTACCGGCACACTGCTGTGAAAAAGCCTGAAATCAGCCACTATGAGAATATCAGGTAGGATTATCTGTCCACTCCTGTAAAGCAGGTCAAAAACACAAATTAAATACATTTAAATCAACTTGTAAACTCCTCATCTGGTGGATTATTAGGCTACGGTGCAGCGTTAGGTTACAAATGAGATTGTTTTTGTGGAGCGAATGAAAACGCTGTGCAGGTGAGTCAGTTGTAACCCCCTCCTGCTCCATCATCCACCCCCCAGGTCCTGCACCCGCGGTGCCATGGCGTTATTGTTCGTGCTCGGCGCCACCTGGACCTTCGGAGTTCTGCACATTCTCCATGAGACGACTCTGACGGCTTATCTGTTCACCATCACCAACGCTTTCCAGGGAATGTTCATCTTCATCTTCCTGTGTGTGCTCTCCAGAAAGGTATTCCTTCATCCATCATTTTCTTTTTTGTTTGTTTCAGATAATCTACCATTTTTACACAATAAGGCAACTTTCCCTTTATTGTATCCAATCAATGTATCACTTGCCACCGTTTTGCACATATGTAGTATTTTTTCATAATGAAATAAAAGATCACAATTCAGATTTTACATTAATTTATTGAATGTTAAAAAATGTGAGTCTGTACATTTAACCCCTTAACACCTGAATTTATTTCCAAATTGTGTTTTTGCTCTCAAGAACAGTAGATGCTAAATTTAGTTGAGAAAAAAAATTGACAAAAATACAGGAATGTGTTGGAAATGCATCACTGGGCAGTGGAGCATTACGGACGGTATTATGGTTGCAGTTGGAGTGGAAGCGGTTTGATGCAAATTTGCAACACTAGGCATTAAGGGTTTAAAGTATTTCAAAATAAAAGGTTTATCTAATCCTTTTCTTTTCTTTCCAGATCCAGGAGGAGTACTACAGACTTTTCAAAAACGTACCGTGTTGTTTTGAATGCCTCAGATGAATCCATCTATTGTCTACAGTCCAACTCAGTCATCTCTCCTGCTTTTTTAATTCATTGTTATTTTCAAACAACACTTTGGGAGTCATTGTTTTGTGCATTTGTCTGATTAATGTAGCGTCTGTAGCTTCCAAAAATCTTGTTTTCCTTTGAAAAGACAAATAATATATTCATGTTTCATTGATTTTTAGTACAATAAAAAATGCAAATCTATTGAATCTTCATCAAAACCTTTAGAGATTTTAATTTGTTCCCCCTTTTTAATTTTTTTATATTTTGTAAATTATAAAATGCAGCCAGCATTTTGCTCTGCTCCTCTTTTCTTTTAAAACGTTCTGTGTGATTTAATTTTTAACGTCCCTTTTTGGAGCAACATATAAAAAGCCTTCAATAGAAAAGTGAGGATTCAGTGAGTCAATAGCACCATTTACTGGACACAATGAGAAATGCTCATTTGCTGGATTAAACCTCCAGTTGTTAACACCGTTTAGTGTTTATTGCTCCTCATCTACATGCTTCAGAAGAATAAAATTATCTCTGTATTCATTTGTATTTTTCTACAGTTTCCATCAGCATGATGTCATGACTAACAGCTTCTGTTCAAAGGAATAAATATTTTTAAGTATATTTGGATTTAGTTTCAATTCCCAGGAATTTTTTCTCATGACATTATTCTTGATAAAAGATTTTTTTTTCTCCTTCTGAATCCCACACAGTGACACCAAAGCTAGCCACGCACGCTTCCAGACTAAACCTATTTATTTGTGGTTGTCAAGGAGCGGGTTAGTCGATGTGATCTCCTGCACAGTGGTCTCACCTGTCTGTCTGCAGAGCCGTGCTGTTATATAGATGGTGTGTTACATACAGCACGTCTATCAAACTGTGAAGATAAAAGCTGTTTTATTTGTTGACGTGCAAAGATATTGATTCGTTGCACCTTGTCAAAATAAAATCTAGTTGTCAGATCCGATCTTTACTTTATTTTAAAGGAGACATATAGTGCCCCCATTGCAACTTGACAACATTTGTTCAGGTCTTAACAAAATGTTTGGTTCAATAGGATCAGAGTACCACAGCACTGAGACCTCGTCTTTAGAGCTTTCTTTGCAGGTGATTTTTTTGGCGGCGTTGTGAGACTCTTATCTCTATCCCTCACTTTTCTATTATATCTATTATAGATCGATCTATCTAGTACAAACACTAATAACAGACAGATTTTGTTGATCCCCTTTGAGGAATTGTTTAAAAATATATTTTTCTGCTCTTAATCTTCATTCCAGCTCTGCCTCTGCAGCATCTCTAATTTCCTTGTGGACCTCAGGTCTCCACCAGGCACTGATGGTGATCCTGAGCACGATGCAACTCTCGTTAAAATATCCAGAAGGACCTGAATGAGGAGATGCAGCTGGACCAGATTCACTATATTTAAGTGAATGAGATAACAGTAACAAAAACATGGCTTAAAAAACAAAAATACTGGACAACACAAAAATCACAGAGCTGCTGCCTTCAGGGTAGCAACTATCTATCCATCTATCCATCTATCTATCTATCATCTATCTATCTAACCATTTTTTTTATTACAGTTTTTTTCGATTGCTAAAATGCGTTTGTCGAAACTGTACATTTCTTTCAAAACTGCACACACAAAACCCCAAACATCACACACAAATTGCTAAACCCTGGCATCCCTTTGCAAAACAACTCTGCCATCAAATCTCGTAACATGTTAACAAAATGGAACACGTGTTTTCATTTGGTAAACACAGCCATATTTTCACATGACACACACATACCATTCATTGAATAAACACAAGTAGCATTTGGCAGAACACTACCAAGCATGGATAGAACACTGAAGAGCAAAACTGAAAACACAATTAGAGAAATGGAACACACTGAATCTATTACACACTGAATCTATTACAATGCCTACTTCTCTCATAGACAAACATTAGACACACAAATTTAGAGACAAAACACTTTATTTTTAACCCCCCACCCCACCCCCCACCCATTCAAGCATATTCATGGGGCATCATGCCTCCGGTCTCTGTCTGGCCAGAGGGCCTCGTCAACATCACAGTCGTCCTCCTCCTCCTCTTCCTCCTCCTCCTCCTCCCATACGTACCCCTCTCCTTCTCTGTTGTCTGTTCTCCATTGCTCATCAAACACAACAGAGTGCCAAGCCTCCTTTCAAGCTGCAGTCCCTGATTGCAAATTGCTCGCCAGACCCAAAGGTTTAGAGATTTGAATATTTGTGTGTGTAAACCTGATAATTGTGTGCTGTGTTTTGACAGCAAGGTAATGTGAAATTGATATCAGAGTGTAAAGGAGGAAAATCAGAGTTCTATTATGAAAAGGATATCTTGAGTAGTGATAAATTGAGTCAAGCGATTGGGAACAGAAGTAGAGGTTGTGAAAATCATGCCTCAATTTTGCTTTTTGAGTTTTAGCAATCGAAAAATTCTGCTGGACAGTTATCGCCCTCCTGTGGCGATTTAGTGGTATTACACAAAACAATGCATTGTCAAAAATGAGTCAGGATCTTTTCTAATGTTTGTTCTTAAAAAATAACTTAGAAAATAATTATTGACTTTGTCTAAACAATTAAAATGTTAAATAATTCTGAATTATAGCAAGGGTTATTTAAAGACAATTCTCAAAATGAAATCTGTCACAACTGTGAACATGCTAACATGCTCCTTTGATCTTTGGAAGCTGCCTCTGCTGGAAATCTGTCTCCCCCTGGTGGTAACTTACCAACAATGCAACAAATACCCCAAAATATGCTTTCCTAAAGGTTAGGAAATCACGGCCAGAATCAAACAGATTAAAGATCAGGCTTAATAGAGCAAATCATGATAATCTCATAAAAATAAAAACAAACTCTACTGAACAGAAAACTAGAACAATTAAATGTGGTTTATTGAACATTAGATCTATCTCTTCAAAGACTTTATTAGTTAATGATTTGATTTGTGATAATCAGATTTCTCTGTTTTGTCTCACAGAATCCTGGCTGCAGCAAGAGGACTATGTTAGTTTAAATGAGTCGACTCCTTCTAATTATTTAAATCATCATATTGCTCGTAGTACAGGACGAGGAGGAGGAGTAGCAACCATCTTTCATTCAGATTTATTAATCAGTCCCCAACCAATTAGTAGCTACAGTTCTTTTGAACATCTAATTCTTAGTTTGCCTAATCCGGATTGTAAAGCTCTAAAACCACTTTTGTTTGTAGTCTTGTATCGTCCACCAGGCCCCTACTCTCAATTTTTGGATCAGATCTCAGATTTCTTGTCTGATTTGGTGTTAAATACTGATAAGGTCATTGTGGCTGGGGATTTTAACATTCATGTTGACATTGAAAGTGATCCTCTCAATGTAGCCTTTAGTAATATCTTAGACTCAATTGGTTTTACTCAAACAATCCATAGCTCCACCCACTCCTGCCATCATACATTAGACCTTGTGCTGACATATGGTATAGAGTGTGAGGAGATAACAGTATTTCCACACAATCCTGTCTTGTCGGACCATTTTTTGATAACTTTTGAGTTTATTATAACCGAGTTCTCCAGACATGAGAGTAAATTCCATTATAGTCGATCGTTATCTGATAACGCTGTAGCAAACTTTAAAGCAGCTGTTCCATCTTTACTGTCTTCAGAATCTCAGTGTAACTTAGCAGAGGGCAACTATTTCATTTCTAGCCCTTCACAAATTGACGGTCTAGTTCATAGTGTTACTTCCTCTTTACGTGTGGCATTAGACAATGTTGCCCCTTTAAAAAAGAAGGTCATTAAGCACAGGAAGTTGGCTCCCTGGTTTAATTCTGAACTGCGTACTTTAAAACAAACCTCTAGAAAATTGGAGAGAACATGGCGCTCTACACACCGGGAAGAGTTCTACTTATCCTGGAAAAATAGTCTAGTGCTTTATAAAAATAAGCTTCGACAAGCTAGAACTGCATATTATTCGTCACTAATTGAGGAGAATAAGAATAATCCTAAATTTCTTTTCAGTACAGTTGCTAAACTTACACAGAATCATAGCTCTGAGCCAGCTATTCCCTTAGCCTTCAGCAGCAACGACTTTATGGAATTCTTCACTAATAAAATAGATTCTATTAGAAACAAAATCATCAGCATCCTCCCCAACACGACTTCTTCTTCCTCAGTAAGTGAGGCAGCATCTGAGGTAACTGTAGAACCTCATCTGTGTTTGAACTGTTTTGATGCAGTTGAGCTTTCAGAGTTATCAAAAATATTAGCTTCATCTAAACCTTCAACTTGTATTTTAGACCCAATCCCAACCAAATTATTTAAAGAAGCATTTCCTTTGGTTACTGCCCCCATTTTAGATATAATTAACCTATCCTTAGTAAATGGATACGTACCGCAGGAGTTTAAGGTTGCTGTAATTAAACCTCTACTTAAGAAACCTTCTCTGGATCCAGATGACCTAATGAATTATAGACCAATATCTAATCTCCCATTTTTATCTAAAGTCCTTGAGAAAATAGTGGCCAGTCGAGTATGTGAGCATCTAAACACTAATGATCTGTTTGAGGAATTTCAGTCAGGTTTTAGAGAGTATCACAGCACTGAAACCGCATTAGTGAAAGTTACAAATGATATTCTCACGGCCTCAGATAAGAATCTTGTGTCTGTTCTGGTCTTGTTGGACCTCAGTGCTGCTTTTGACACAGTCGATCACAATATTCTCTTAGAAAGGCTTGAACATGTTGTAGGGATCAAAGGAACAGCGCTAGGCTGGTTTAAATCTTATTTATCTGACAGATTTCAGTTTGTTCATGTACATGAGAAATCTTCTTCATACTCTAGAGTTACTTGTGGAGT
>SSNS01000091.1:918232-940000 GCA_006937985.1 Aphyosemion australe
TGTCTACTTTTAAGACTAGGCTCAAAACTTTTCTATTTGATAGGGCTTATGGTTAAATTCTGATGTTAGCCCAGGTTTAGACGAGTGGGGAGCAGAGGGAGGTGGAGTGTACAGAGGGGACTACTGTCGTTAAAGACTTCTCCCTGGCCCTGCCTCCCACATGCCTCCATCTAAAAGGCTAGGTTATCCTGAGTTATCTCTGTAGTTATGCTGCTATAGGCTTAGACTGCTGGAGGACATACTGACCACTTTCCATACTCTGCTACTCTCTTCTACCACCACTCTCTAATTGCATTATTTCCTGTTATTTCAGCTGTTAACTTTATTTTCTCTCTAAGTGTTTTTCTCCCCAGAAGAAGCTACACTGGCGTTCTGCTGAGCTGTGGTGGCCTCATGGAGGGGGCCATCGGCTGGCACACTGCTGCCAACCACCTAACATTCTCCCTTTCCTGATATTACATCTTACTTTCTTTAACATAGAATGTGCTACTATTAGTTCACCTATTGAATTAATTATAGATTCACTCAGATAAAGACAATAAAGTTTCTCTTACTCTTACTAAATAGAACTTCTACTAAGAAATCACAGTGTAGCCATAGAAACACTACTTGATATATGTGGTGTGTGTGTGTGTGTGTGTGTGTGTGTGTGTGTGTGTGTGTGTGTGGGTGCGGGGTGTGCCTGTGCCTGCTCTGTCTTCTCAACCCCCAGTGAGCCGTAGCGGATGGCTGCTCATACTGAGCCAGGATCCTCTGGAGGTTTCTTCCTGTTAAAAGGGAGTTTTCCTTCCCACTGTCGCTAAATGCTTGCTTAGTATGAGGATTGTATCAACACAATGACACTAGTCAGTGTCTTGATGCAATCTGCTGGGTCCCTTATATAGGAAACTTTTTTACTGATTGGCTTATGAACTGAACTGTATTGGAATGTTTACTTTGTGAAGTGCCTTGAGACGACTCTTGTCGTGATCTGGCGCTATATAAATAAACTGAATTGAATTGAATTGAATTGAAGATAAAAATGATTTTTTATGAACTTGTAATTTAATCATGCAAAACCCAATAATATATTTTATTGAATAAAGTGCTGAATTGTGAACAAGCTAGCATGATCTTTAGCTTCTTAAATGTCAACTTCTTACAAATCATTTAGTGTTATTACAAATGTATAATCTCACTGAAGCTTTTATTGCTATCAAGTGAAGCTGAACAAAACACAGTTATTTAATGTTGTAAATATTTTAGAAAATAAAAGCCATAATTAATTATTATTGTGCAAATTACAGCATCTTTAGTAAAATAACATGTACTAAAATGTTCAATTAGTAATCAAAGAAATAATGTTTGACCATGATTTGATCCATTAGACACATAACAACAAAAAACATGTTGAAAAGACATATTTTTAAAAAGAACGTCATTATACTCTGCTAGTAAACATCTAAGCACCACCTGAGGTGGTTTTTTTGGGCTGGAGGAAGACACTAAGCCGTGATCTATCTGTATTTTTATCAAATATATATATATATATATATACACATACACGCACACATAGTAATGTATGTGCACCTGATGACCCAGATGTAGTGATAACCTAAGAAAAGAGCAGCAAACTCCCAAAATGAATCTCAAAAATAGACACGAGCGCTGAGAGGAGGATTCATACTGCTTCTCTTTTCATACCTTCTTTTACTTTAAACTCATGGATTTTTTCCAGCTACCATGGAGTCAACAGCTTCACCAGGCCCAAACATCTTGTTCTCTCTGTTCTACAAAAAATTCAACGCATCTTTACTTTGTCACAGAAAAGCAAAATGAAGGAGAACTATGAGTCATCAGCGCCCTCTGCTGGGTAAACGCCAAAAAGCATCCAGTGTGTGTGTGTGTGTGTGTGTTGTACAGTGACACAAGCATTATTCTTAAATGCAGCAAAAATAAAACAAATAGTGTTGCAGCAGGATGTCATCACCATCAGAATGCATTTTTTAAAAGAGGAGTGGTTGTGAAGCTCTTAAAGCCGAGGCAGTCTTCCTAACAGACTCTTATTTATTGCATCCAGGGGGAAATGTGTTTCAGATGTCAGGGGACAGCGAGACCGATGCTTTGGACTGAGAACTCCCAGACAACATCTTGTCTTCCTTTTCTCCACATGGCTGGTTTCACTGAGGGAGAGTTTGTTCCCTCTGGGTTCACTCCCTCGTTTACCAGAGATAAACATGTTTGCTTCATTTAGATGATTAGAAATTACGTTTAAATTAAGCATAGAAATGTTAAAGTTTTCTGTTTGTGTCACACAAACTTTTCTTTTGCGTTTAGAAATTTTATTGTTGAAACTGACCTTGTTTGAACTAAAAGTGATAAAATAGCAAACACTAAAATAAATTATTTTTATTTCATAAATCTGGTCAAATGTAATATTTCCTGTTTAATAAAAAACGTGCAGGTTTTGTGAAAATGTGTTTATTTCCTTCAATAGTTGATTTTCCCATTTTTTCTTATTTGCACAAATTTTAGTTTTAAAAGCCCTGCTGTAATTTTCACCTCAAAAACCTGTTTTTTGTACCATTTCTGTGTTTTTGTCACATTTCTACGTTTCTGTTGCATCATTTTTCTTTTCTGAAGCATCTTGATTAAATAAAAGTTTAAAAAATGACAGATTGTCGCCCAGAGAGGGACCACAGCCAGCAGTAGAGGATGATCTTTCACCTATTGATCGTGTCACTCTGACAAAGTCACAGGTCGACATGACTTACCCTCAAAGTCCAAATGTTTGTTTAATCAGAGCCGTTCGTCCGGAACAGACGCCTGATCTGCTATCAATGCAAAATGTGAGAGGAGGAAATCCTGCACTTATATAAAGGAGCACCATGAAGACATCTCCACTCCTCCTTCACCATGCGGGGCGTCCTTCTTTGCTGCCTTGTGGCTCTGGCTGGTGAGTCTACCTTGATTTGAGTCACAAAACTCCAACTTTCCAATTAGTTCATGGCATATTATGTTTGTTTACATTTTTATTTATGCCATTTTATATAAATCTTGAATTTAGAATAAAAAATAATTGCTTTATTGTCCCTCGTTTTGGACATGTTGGAGTCACAGCAGCAGGTACATTTGTTACAGGAGCAAACAGGAGAGTAGAAATAAAGAATAAGGAGTTAATAAGATTAAAGAGAAAATAAGGAATATTCAAAAAACTAAATATTTAATATATAAACATGTCTTTTGTGTGTGCATGTGCATCTGTCATCATCTAGCTAAAATGTGCACAAAGTAAATAAAATCCCATCTTTTAATGCTTTCTGTGTTCTTATCTGCCAGCATGTCAAAATCTACGCTATGGTAAGTTTCTTTTATTTTGAAAAGTAACAAAATTTTATTTTTAAAAATAAGCATAAAACAGATATTTTTTTACATTGTAAACTTCTCCTAGATCTGACCCTGAATCCAAAGAAAACCTATGAATACAGATATGAAGGAGAGGTGAACTTCGGTCTCAACGAGCCGAACCTGGCCGAGTCTGGTGTGAAAATAAGATGCAAGGCCAAGATCAGCGGCGTGTCCAATCAGACGTTCCTGCTCCAGGTGAGAGCAACAGAAATATTCTAACTAGGAGAACTGCTCTAAACGTGTGAACTCACTTAAGAAAAAGCCAGGAAGTTATTTTATAAATCAGAATTTAGGAGGTGTTCACTAAGATTATTGATCTTAACCTTACAATGTCCATACCATGAAAAAAATTATTTTTTTGCATTTTGTTTTATTTGAGAGAGTTAATAATAATAATAATAATAATAATAATAATAATAATAATAATAAATAATGTGCATAATAATAATAAATAATGATAATGATAATAATAATAATCAATAATAATAATAAAAATAAATAATGAAAACAAATAATAATAAAAAATTATAAATAATAATAATAATAGTAATAAATATAAGTAATAATAATAATATTAATAATAATAATTAGGAATGCTTGACCACGGCTTTTTTACCGATATCCAATATATCAATATTGTCTGACTCTTAATTTCCGATACCGATATAAACCGATACCAACTGCTGTGTCCCCCTCTCATAAAAAAGGAAAAACAAGCATTTTAGCTTACTAACATCACATATCTCAGCAGCTGAATCTCATTCTCCCTCGGTGTGACGCTAAGATGTGTGTATTAGTTAGTAATGTAGTTTTTCTTATTCTGTATATTGCAGCTATGGTGGTAAAGCATTCATAAAGATTTTTGGATAAGAAAAGCACTTCCATTAATGTGAGAGGCTTTTGTTGTTGCTGTCATTTTAAAGATCTTAGATCTGGATTTTGCTGAGTACAACGGCTTCCGGGGGGAAAACGACTACAGCGCGTCCCCAAAACTCACAAAGCGGATTGCTGCTGAGCTCGTTGAACCTTTCATGTTCGAGTACACCAGCGGACACGTCGGTGACATCCACGCCTCGGCCGAGACCTCCACCACTGTCGTCAACATCGTGAGAGGAATACTCAATTTCTTCCAAGTGACTGTGAAGACCACTCAGAGCATCTATGAGCTGGAGGAGGTAATCCGTCGACATAAATAACAACACATATCATCGGTAAACGTTTAGATAATAAGAGATTTTCACTTTGTTTTGTAGTATGGAATCCACGGCAAGTGTCAGAGCAACTACGCCATTGAAGAAAACGAGGAAACAAAGGAGTGGAACATCACTCAGGTTGTGGACGTCACCAACTGCAAAGAGAAAGCAGAAATGCACACGGGAATGGTCACCGCTGTGGAGGACAAGTTATCCAAAGAGGTTTTTATCTGTTGATCTTTGCCCCGTTTGGCTGTAGCTCAGTCTGTGATTGCAAATGAAACAGATCGATGTCAGCTTTGCTTCTGCATCTAGAGAGGGGAGTCTGTGGTTTCCACCATGAAGTACGTTTACACAGTCAAGCCTACAGCAGAGGGGGGTCTCATTACCAGAGCCCGTGGCCTGGAGCGACAGTTCTTCAGCCCCTTCAACGTGAAGGGTGGCACATTTGAGATGCAAGCCATGTAAGTGCGAGGAAACGCGTGCACATTTAGTCCGTCTGCACTCCGCTATGGGTGACATAAATCAAACCTCCTGCAGGAAGGAGCTGGAGCTGCTTGGTGTGAGTGACACAGCTGGAACCATCACATCTGGACCCATGGAAAGCAAAGGAAACATAGTTTACAAGTTTGCCGATGCAGACGTTAATGTCCCCATTATGATGCAGAACCTGGACAACCCCATGCCTAAGGTAGTAACAACAAATCACTTTGAAGTCAGCTGAAAAGCAAGATATTAAATGTCTGTTTATCAGAGAAAACCCAGACATGCTATGTGTGTCCTTCCACAGGCTGTGGAACTGATCAAGCGTCTGGCTGAGGAGAACGTTTACAGCATTGACAATACGACCACGGAGGACATTATGAAGGTGTACCAGCTGATGAGGGTGATACCTTATGAACAACTGGAGCTCATGTGGAAGCAGTTCTCACAAAAGCCAGAGTACAGGTGCGAAAGAGAAGCCACGTGATTTGTTGTGATTTGGTATTAAAGCTGTGGTCCATAGCGTGAATTCATCAAGGAGAGGAAGAGATTTTGACATTTGAACGATGTGGAGTGAGGTTGAACGCTTCACTAATCACTTTAATACACAAAAGATAAGGTTGAGTTACCCTACTTCACACTGGAAGTATCAGCGTTGCGGAACAGCAGTGGAACAGTTTACTTGCGAGTTTTCCTGCTTGCCAGTATACGGCGGTAAAATTTCAGCTACAAAGCAGCTTCTCCATTGTGTTCCTTGTTGGACTCGCGAGATCACAAAATCCCTCAAGACTTCGAAGGTCACGGTTTGTTTATGCCGTCCACCATTAAACCAAAAAGAAGAAAATCACGTTAATATCGGTGTTTGATGTCATATATAATGTTGTTCCTCTCCAATGCCAGGATTAACGCCATTAAAAACACACCGCTTCAGTTCTCGAACAATGCAGGGAGTAAATAAGGCATGAGGTCACACATATAGACGTAATCTACATAGATATGAAATCACATTGCTGCAATAAGCTTTTATTTTGAAAATTACCGAACGTTTTACACTGAAACCACGTGTGATTTCCTGTCTAGCCCTATGTTAACTGCGGAAATTGACGTGTCCCAGAAGCGGCTCTCGTCAAAAACAGAACTTAATTCTATTTTTAGCGGCGCAGTGTGCCGCTTCTGGGACGCGTCCGAAAATTGCCGCGTTGCGGCTGGTTTGAATCACCCCCACAGACTATAATGGATTCTATTTGAAGCAGTGACGTTCTGCTGCTGTTCCGCACCGCTGATGCTTCCAGTGTGAAGTACGGGTTAGCATTCAAGCTAGCACCATATTAGCCTATGGCAAACAAAGCATACAACAATTATCTACACTATTTTTTCTTTAACTTAATTACAAATGAGGTTATAATTCTCTAAAATGCAATAAATGTATTAATATTTATCTTTCCTAAATAAATTTCGCCAGCTCCTCATCAGTTTTGAGATATTGTAGATCACAAGGCTGCCTCCATCCATCTTTTGAAAGCGTCTCCGATGTGAATTCTACTCGACTGCCATAAACGTCTCACTGCGAGTTTTGCTAAAGGAATTTTAAACAGTTTGAATGTTTTTTGTTTTTGTTTATTAGAAGTATTTTTGATTGCTTCGTTGCAAACTTCCAGCTTCTTCCAGCATCATCTCATAGTGCATGCTGGGAACTGGGGCACATTCTTGTTGAATGACAAACTCCCTCTTGTGGATACACAACTGTATTGGTCAATGCTATTGGTTCATGTAAATGACTTGTTTTGCTGTAGAGGCCATGGAAGGAACTCAAGGGAATTATAAATTATGAAAGATGGCCTACTTTATGTCATAGAACAGGGTCAGATTGTCAAGTTTAAGCATTATTTAAATAATTAAAGCTTTAATGTTGTCTCTTTTCAGTTTGTTACGTGTTAGCAGGTCAACTATTGAAAGTTATTTGCCCCTTTTTTTAAAGTTAAAGAAGTTTATTATTTTTGTTACTTAGATCAACGTCTTTAAGGTTTTACATATGGATGTAGGCATTTGTCTTGGGTATATTAATCCCATGCACATTTAAGTATAATCTCCCTGTTTACAACTTTTTTCAGTATTTAGAGCTATGTTATTGCTCAATAAAACAGAAATGTAGTGCTTTGATAAAACACTACCTTTGTGAGTCAAGAATATCTGGTTTGATTTTTGCTAAACCTTCACAGTAAAACATTTTAATAGGAAACCTTTCACCAAGCTTTTTATAGTGTTAGATGATGAGTATCATAGAGGCCCAAGGCCAGCTCCAAAGTCCTGTACTGATCTACTTTTACTGATTAGTTTATTCAAATAATCCATCCTATTTAATTCCTTCAGGATTTATTCTAGGTCATGGATAATTTGGACAGAAGCTTCAACCAGGAAACGGCCTGCTTTGAGTCTAAAATGAAGAGCAATTAAATGCATCTTTTACACTTTTCTGTTTTTCTTTTTAAAAAACATTTCCTTTGTAAATCACTGTCTCACACACCTTTTTTTACTGCGTAGGCGCTGGTTTTTGGACCTGACTTTTGAAATCGGTGATGCCAAAGTCCTGAGATTCCTGGAAAGCCGGTTCCAGGCAAGAGATCTGTCTCCAACTGAAGCCTGGCAAACCTTTTTGGTCACTTTTGAGCATCTGCAGGCAACTCCAGAGCTGGTGGAGAAGGCTAAAGTGAGTTAGTCAATAAAATGGAGTAAAAGGCTTTATGAGGGTTTGTTAAAATCACTTGTTTGTGGTTGTTGTCTGCAGGTTTTTCTGAAAATGCCATTCAGCAAATCCAGCACCTACCTGTGGCACACTGTGGTTCTCTCCTACGGCTCTCTGGTCTACAAGCACTGTGCATATCACACACCGTGTCCAGTGACCGCTGTTCAGGTTGTCAATCCACACTAAAAAAAAATCAGTTTAATCTTTTATAAACACTGTAAAACAGAAATTGTTACCATTATTCATTAATATGTACTTCAAGACCTGAACAAAAATTCCAATGTAATGCATAATCCAAAAGCAGACCAAGCATGTGTGTTTCTATGTGCTGCAGCCACTGCTGGACATGGCCACTGATGCTCTGAGGAGCGGTGAAAAGGAAGAAATGGTCCTGGCTCTGAAAGCCCTGGGGAACGCAGGTCATCCTGGGAGCATTAAAACAATCATGCGTTTCCTTCCTGGGGTCGCCGCCACCCCTGTGGATCTGCCTCTTCGTGTTGAGAGTGCAGCGGTGCAGGCAATGAGACTGATCGCAGTCAGAGACCCTCACACTGTAAGACACGATGTGCTGCTCTACTTCTGGTGATAAAATACCTTTTAGGTTTAAGATTCTGTGTTTTATGACTTTATGCTAATCTTTCTCTACAGAATAAGTCATTTTGCTTTGGGTCTTAATTTTTGGAGCGTTTGTGTTTTTTCTTCTACTTTCAGGTCCAAGACATCACCATGAGCCTGTTCCTGCAGAAGAAACTTCCAGCAGAGATCCGCATGTTGGCCTTCATGATCCTTTTTGACACCAAGCCGTCGATGGCTGTCGTCTCCACGGTGACAACGCATCTGCTGGATGAAGAAGACCTTCATGTTGGTGGCTTTGCATACTCTTACTTCCAAGGCTTTGCCAAGTCCTGGACTCCAGATAACCACTTCCTGTAAGTAGACCAATAACTGAAAGCTGGATTTGATGATTAATCTTAACCTAATTATTATTCTAATTTGTTCGATCCATCAGCTCAACGGCTTCCAGTGTAGCGATGAAAATCCTCGCCCCTAAGTTTGCTCGTCTCAGCTACAACTACAGCAAAGCACGGCACGCAGACTGGTTTAGTCGTAGGTTCAACCACAGCTGGGATTGCTTTGCTTTTAAAAGCACGATGCATTTTAAAACAGGTGGTCATAATAATGTTTTTCCACACAGATGAATTCCTAACTGGTGTAGCATCTGAGTACTTCATGCTGAAAAGTGCAAACCACATACTTCCCACTGAGATCATGGCAAAGGGAAAGCTCCACATCATCGGAAGAATCATCCAACTGTTGGAGGTAAAGCGTATTATCAGTGATGTATGTAAATAATATCACCCAATCAATATAATAATATTCTCCTTTTGTTTCCATGAAGTTTGGAATCCGTGCTGACGGCCTTAAGGATCTGTTTGGAGCAAACATTCCCGGATTTAAAGGAGACTTCAGCTTCGACGACCTTAAGGCTATTTTCAGAGTGGTATGTGATAAACCTCACATTTTACTAGAAAGAACTGTAACACTTTAAAATGATTGTCCCTTTATTAACGTTACTTAGTGCATTATTATGCATTCATAAACTATTAAATAAGGTGTTAACAACTTCTTAACCATATTATGTAACGCATTACTAAGCCGGTGCGCTAACATCTGTGTTTACGGTCAGCAGGTGTCTTCGGGGCTGCCTTGCACCTTTCGGCGGAGGTTTACAGCTGTGCTCTGTCATAAACTAGTCCCAAGTGTAAAATTTTTAGATTTTTAGAAAAGCAGTCTGTGTGATTATTTAGGTCACCAAGCACAATTAGCCTTTTGCCGGCCCCGCCCCCAAAACAGCTATTGTCCAATCACACATCATAGCAACCGTTACTATCCGACAACTCCAAACAAAATGATGAAGCTAAGCCTAATTTATACTACTAAGCATTAGCCTCGATAGTAGTCATGTCCCCTTAGTTTCCCTTCAGAACCTCCTCATCGAGCTCAACCAGCAACAGCCAAGCATGAGTGCTCCCCCCGCCCGCGGCTGGGCGGAGGTCCGCCTCCCAGACTATCCAAGACCCTTTTAGATAAGACACACTGTGCCGGCAAATCAGCGTAATATTACCTCAACCGTGTGTCTTATAAACGCACATTAAGCCTTGGCGCAACAGCGGGTGGTGTCCTGATCACGTGATGAATTAATGCCGAGCTCCGGCCGGGAACTAAAAATGAAAGTAAACACAGGCATAAGTTTAGTTTTGTAAACAGACTCAGCTGAGATGATAAAGTGGAGCAATGCAGAGCACTGAGAGCTTTTCTCCGTTAGAGCTGCCTGCAGCTCAGATCATCTGACAGCTCACAGGGACACCGCATCGTCGCCACCGCTCCTCGGATCCACACGTCCCCGGACGCCGCCTTCTTCCGTTCTCCCAACTCCTTGTTCCCTGCTACGCTTCGCTCAGCGGAGCCGACACTAATATATCCCTCCACTGCATACTGTAACCCTTTTGCCTGGATCTGGATGATATTGCGGAGGAATTGCTCCAAAAAATGTCGCTGACACGCATCTGTCTACTTCTTTCCATCGCAGAAATCTGCGGAGCTGGTCAGTGTTTGACCCACTTATTGCAACAGTAACTAAGGGGGGCGGGGCCCCGTAAAAGGTCAATTGGGATCCCTACCGAGTGATTGGATGTTTTTACTCACAATGCTAGTTGGGGTTAGGGTTAGGGTTACAGTGTTTTATGCTAAGCTAAAGCAAAAGGAGCACAGCCGGTTCAGGAGAATGACTGGGCTGGTTAAAAATAGTTTTTTCACCACTTATCTAACTCTGGGAAATATATCAACAGACCTAATTTCAATTTTGGGTGGAATATCCCTTTAAAGACACTTAATATTTAACAATTAAAGGGGCCTTTTGTTAACTAATGCTTAATAATGCACTAAGTAACGTTAATAAATGGACCCTTGTTGTAAAGTGTTACAGAAAGAACAGTTTACTAGCTGACCAACACTTTGCCTCCTTCTTAGCTTCAAACCTGGGAGAAAATGCAAGACGATGAGCCAGTCCTTTCAGCGTATTCTCGGGCCACCGGTCAGGAGTGGTTCTACACCGATATCACCAAGGAGACCATCCGCAGCATCATCACGGTTAGATACAAATAAAACAACAGGCTGGTTCTGGATCATTGTGAGTCAGGATCCTCTGGAGGTTTCTTCCTGTTAAAAGGGAGTTTTCCTCTCCACTGTCGCTACATGCTTGCTTAGTATGAGGATTGTTGAAAAGACACTGACGCTAGTCAGTGTCTTGATGCAATCTGCTGGGTTCCTTATATAGGAAACCTTTTTACTGATTGGCTTAATGAACTATGCTGTATTGGAATGTTTACTTTATGAAGTGCCTTGAGACGACTCTTGTCGTGATTTGGCGCTTTATAAATAAACTGAATTGAATCGAATTGTTGTTAAATACATGTGAACCAAACCTTGTCGATTGTTGCAGACACTGAGTCCTGCTGCAGGGAGATCAAGTCCTCTGTGGGCTGTGATCGAGAACCTGCAGAGAGGAGCTTCTTGGCAATTCACACGGTCGCTGTTGATCTTTGAGGCTCGTTACTTCCAAGCCACGTCTCTGGGTCTGCCTGTGGAGATTAGCAAATATTACAATGCTCTCAGTGCTGTTGCCATTAAAGGTGAGGAATCCAGAGCTCATGCTACAAAAAATGTACATGTGGGTTTTTCGTCTAAGCCGATGTTTTTATGTTTGTTTTCCAGCTAAAGCCACCATAAGCCCACAACCAACTGAACAGCTTGCACAGCTCCTCAGTTCTGAGATTTCACTGGAAACAGATGCTTTTGCTGGGTAATTGTTCTCATTTTCTCTTGGAAAAAAAAAGACACACTGACAACACAAATTATAATTAGCAGTTTCTAACATGATAAACTTAAGTAATGCACATGTTTGTTGAATATTTGACCAAAACTTCAGAGGATTTTTTTGTTGTTTTTGATCTTTGTCATGAGTCTGCTTCTCTCTGAGAGGTTAATAAAGGCTGGGAGTTGTCACGCTTTTCTGTTCTTCTCACAAAGCCTGTGTGCACTCCAGCTGTTCATTCCTTCAGAGATTGCTCTGCAACGTTTTCCAGCCCATTGAGCATTGACGTCTCTATTTCTGAGAACCTCAGACATCTTTTGTCTTTATGTGATGACAGACTTTATCGAACAAACCCAGACTTTCAGATATCTTAGTGTTAAAAAAACAGCTATTCACATCTAAAAGTCATTCTATTTATTATAGACTCATTTAAGATTTATCAGCTTTTGCTAAAAAAATCAATTGATTATTGGATTATTTTACTAATCAAATGTTGAATATCTTTTTTTATTAGAGTATAAAGTTAACACACAGAGTATTTTTAGCGAGGTTTAAGACAACCACAAAGCTTTAAAGCAGGGATCACACACTCCTGCTTCATGTACGTTCTTTAAACTTTGTTACACACTCGTATTTCGGCCCTCGAGCCTTTCTTAAGATCCGAGTTCTGAGCTGCGCTGAATTTTCTTTTGCAGAAACACGAAGGACTTCTGGGTTTTCTATGGAATCAACACGGATCTGTTCCAGTGTGGCTCTGAGTTCAAGAGCAAAATTCCCACCGCCGTTCCATGGAAGTTTACAGCCAAGATCAATGTTGCAGAAAAGAAATTTGAGCTCGACTTCCCTGCTTGCAAGGAAGAGATTGAACTGTTTTCAATCAAGTAATGCCACTAATTCTACATTACAGGATGTTTTAAATGCAACCAGTATAAAAATAAAAAACAAATCTGTCATTTTCCCATGAACAGGACTGACGTGTATGCAGTCTCTAGGAACATTGAAGAGCCAGATTTGGCCAAAGCAACACCAATAATGCTGACCTCTGACCCCGCTGAAGTAAAACTGATTCATAAAAAATCCATTCTGCACTTTTTACTCCTCTGACTGGAAACAGGTTCACATCTTTGTGTTTTTGCGCTCCAACAGAGCAGGACATCCAACATCTGGCATCCGTCCTCTAAGCTGTGTGCTGAGAGTGATTCCTACGGAGTGGGTGTGTGTGCAGAGTATGAGCTGAAGAGGGAGTATTATCATGAGGAATACCCCCTGTACTACTTCATGGGATACACCAACATGGCGGTTAAACTTGTTCCAGGTGTGTTTGTTTGAAAATTACAAATGCAAACCCACAGATCTGATTAAGAATTTACATGTTCAGCAACTTTAAGAGAATCTGTGTTTTCAGTGTAGTAAATTAAACCTAAATGGGCTCAAAACTAAAGAAGATAAAGTGAATTTGAACTTTTTAACTCATTTGACAACAGACATGATTTGTACCATAACATTTACAAACTCCTTCATGATGTTTTATGAAGCATTTGACAAATAATTACAGTAGCTGCAGTAGAAGAAATGGAAAACTGCATCTGAAGTTATTTGTCATTTTAACATCAAATTTAATGGTGCACTTTAATTTCTTAATCAGCTTATGTCAGGGACTTAAAGAGGACATATATGACTCTTTTTCTTAAGTTATAATAGTTCTATGGTCTATGGTACGGATACAAAACATATTTATTAACTTATTGGCACAAAATTCCTCTCACATATAGAGATTTCAGCAGTTTGATTCTTGAAAGTTTCAGTACCTTCCAGAATGAGCCGTTTCAGGGTTCTGTCACTTTACGTTAGCAAGCTGTTGATGGCCCCACCCACTCATCCCCCACTCAGGCTGCTATAAGCTAAGAAGCTCTGACATGGGGAGGGACTCGGGCTACTACCGCTGCTCCTCCAGCAGCAGCTCTCCTCCTGTATGTGAGAGGTGGTTCTGTCTTACTATTCCCGTTTGTGACATCACAAATGCGGACTTTTTGAACAGCTTGTTTTAGACGCATCATTCCTAAAACCAAACACTGACAGAAAATGGATGGATGTTTTTTTTTTTCCATGTTTGGAGTGTTTATAGAGGCAGTAGAGGCCCAGCAGCACAAAATGATGCAAAGGGTGAACTTTGCATAATATGTTCCCTTTAATCGTGACAATATTTTTTTTGTGCACGTTTGGAAAAGCAACAAAAAAGTAGCAGCCACTGACACCAAGTTTACTTTTACAAAAAGCTGTTTTTGGTACATTTTATCTTTTTTCTGTACTATACATGATGCATTAACTGCCTAAAATAAAAATATATATTTAAAAAAGTTATGCAGGCTTTGCAAGAGTAATCATATTGACAGGAATAGTTGGTGGCTTCATCGGTTTTTGGGACATTCTAAACCAAAGCAGTGTTTTAGATCTTTATCTACTCTTTAACTCTTTAGCTTACTCACCACGAAAAAAGCGATGAAAACATTCCACTTTTGCATTTTTTGATTTGAAGCATTAAGAGCTTTACTTTAATGCAAATTAATAATATTAACAATCATAATGCAATGTAATAATGTTATGTCTTTTCTTCAAACAACTATATATTCTTTAGAATTTTTTTGTTTTACTATTTTTTTTCTTGTTAAATTAATTTTATGCTTCAGTGAGATGTAGGGTGGTTGACCAGGCATATCAAGAGCTACAAACACAAGCTTGCAATAATCCTACTCTGGATTAGTGCTGCAAAAAATCCATCCCCACCCAACACTCAAGTCTTGCAGGTGTTTCTCAAGCTCCACACGTCTTGAAAATCCCTTTAACGTAGTTCGATGTGCTTTTCTCAGCCCAGACAGACAAACCTGTTGACAAAATCCACTTTGAGGTGAACGCCGGTCCCAGCTCACATCTGATGAATGCATACCAGCTGCTTCAGAATCTGAGGAGCCTTTCCAAGGTATTTGTCAACTCGTTCAACGTAATCATCACAGCACCTGTTCTGGCGTTTGGGTACATTTTAAAGATTGTTCCTAAATTCTGTTTACAGGAAGCCATGGAGAAAATGAATATGTCTTCAGATTCATCTTCAGTGCAGAAAGGATCACACAGAGACCAGAACATCATGATGGACGTATGCTGAACACAAACGTTCTTTCTCCACCATCGTGGTTTTGTTTGTGAAGTTGCATAACGGCCTGGTTTCTGTCTCACTCCCCAGGCGTCAGCACCTGAAGCTGTCTTAAATTTGAAAGTCTTTGCTGAGAGTCAGAACCAGAAGCCTGAGGGTTATGACGCAGCCGTGTACTACACACCCGAGGCGAACGCTCAAAATGCTCAGCTAATTGTCTCCCAAGTCGGAGCCAACACCAACTGGAAGATGTGCCTGGACACCAGTTTAGACACCGAGGCAAAGGTTGGTGTGAAGAACCGTACGTTCTCACAGTCTTTAGTTTCAATCTTTTTTAACTTCTTTGTGTTTTCTTTTGCTTCAGGCCCACGTTAGATGGGGAGCTGAGTGTCAGACTTACGACATGTCCATGCTAGCTGCTGCAGAATTCAATACTACCGAGCCCAAGGTCGAAGTCAAAGCACAGTGGACCAAGATCCCAGAATACATGGAGGAGATCAGCCAAAGGTGATTTTCAGCAGAAGTCATCTTGAAAGATACGATTAATAAAAAAGGGATGTTGAATGAAACAAATGTGAGTTTTATTCATAATTTTTTTGCTTTTTTTTTCCAGAATTGAAAGTTACATCCCCGGCATGGCTTTCCTTTATGGATTCTACAGAGAAAACGAGGAAAACAACAAACAGGAAGTTTCTGCATCCGTTGTTGTCGCCTCAAGGGACAGCTACGATGTGAAGGTTGAATTCCCAGAGGTATCTTAAACTTTAAAACCCCCTCACTGGTGTTGAATCTTTAAATGCTCCCATCCCACAGAACTTTTAATTCACACGGATCCCTTCTGTTTCTTCTCTTGTGTTAAAGTACACAGTGTACCGCAAGGCCGTGCATTTCCCCGTGCCATCTGTCCACATGCAGGAGTATCTGAAAAACATCACAAATTCAATGTCTCAGATTTAGACAACATAAAACGTGAGTAATCCTGAGTGGTTTGATGGAGCTCGACTGAATGCTTCTGTGAGCAGTTTTACTGTATTTTTATGTAATTGTGTGTTTATGAAAAGCAGACGAGAGCAGAACAAAAACCAAGGAGCTGTGCCAGTCATGCTTTCTGTCTAAAATACGTTTTGTGTTGCAGAAACATGGCCGGATCCACACGGGGAGCCAGACACTTGATGTATCATCGCTGAGAAAACACCTGCAGTACTAAAGCATCGTAATAATCTCTCAGAGCTGAAACCATGTAGATTTACTCATTTGAGACATTGTTAATGTGTGAACACTGTTGTATAAAGACAAATGGTGTACATGCATGCTTGTATCTACCAATTGTGTTAGAGAATTTCCCAAAAATAAAATTCTGATTTTAAATAATGCATTTCTTTTGCTTTATTTCACCTTTTTATTGTTGTTGTTTTCTGTTGATGAAATAATTGTAAAATGACCAGTTATGTTCTCTATACCAGAGGTTCCCAAATTGGGGGTCGGTAACAAGAGTTTATTTGTAAAAATTACATTTATAAAATCCCAATAACACACCCTACAGTATAATCAGAACTCCATATAAACGTTATAACTCTGTATCGCTGTATAAAGTTTGTAAATCATCACATTTAATGTGTTTATGCATGTAGGAGTTGGGGTTGAGGGTCTTGCCTTGGACATGAGCAAGCGGGTCCTCAAAGAGAAACTTTTGGGAACCCCTGCTCCATACTGTACTCTGGTGCTTCCATACTTTACGTATTGCGTTTAAGTGTGGGGAAATACTTTAAACTGTAATAAATTCATTATTAATATTGCAGAAAGGAGCAGTGCAGATCATACCCATCACTCGTTCATCCAGTCCAAGTTGCTTAAATTTCCTGAGCTTATAGAATACAATACAGTTATAATCCTATACAACAAATTACTGCCAGAAAATACACAAAAGTTCTTTACAATTCCAGGAAGCGGATATAACTTCGGAGGAGACGGACATTTTCAAATTCCCAAAGTCAGAACTACTCGTAAAAGTTTTTGTGTGCAAGTATGTGGCGCTAAATTTTGGAACAACCTGTGCACACACCACAAGCAATGCCAAAGCATTTATCAGTTTAAACATATAATATATAGAGGAAGGGTCTCGAATGTCCACCCGTAGTTGTTATTTGTGTTGTGTGTGGTCATTCTCCATTATTTATTTATTTATTTAGTACTATAATCACAGTTGTGAATATTGTCAGTGCTGGTATTATTACCTGTTACCATTGTTGGTATTCAGTGTTATATAATATAACTATGTCACATTGGTTAATCTTTGAAATATGTATTGCTACTGTAAAAATATAACACTTAATATATGTTAACTTAACCCATATCAGGTCAGAAAAGGTTAATTATTATTATTATTATTATTATTATGCGACTAGCAGTGAATCATACAGAAAATGTTACCTGTAAATGGGGGTGGGATTAAAGAAGTCTTCCTACTCCCTTTCAGGCATGCAATACTAATGTTTATTATATGTACACATTTTGGAGGTAGTTTGTCACCTAGATGGTAAATGCCTAATTCCTATGAATAAATAAATAAAATAATCTTTTTTTAAAATCTGCCAATGTGCAGCGTGAGCTCACAATAATAAAAAACTGGACAATGATCCACAGAAGCTGATGAAATCCCTGAAAATCCTGCAGATTGAGTCAAAAAATCTGTAACATTATAGAAATGTGAAGTGCCAGCTCTAACTGATGCTGAATTTAAGTTTTTTTTTTAGAATTTTCCTCATGCAGAAAGCAATCTGCATCATTCTTTCTGTGCAAATCCTAATTTCCTCTCATATGCACACACAAAAAAGAAGGAATCGTAAACAGAACAAAACAGAATCCAAATGTCTGGCAGGCTTTTCTGCTCCAGCTGCCAGTTTGGCGAGTCTTTGTTAGCAGGTCCTGTTATGATCTAAATATCCCACGAGTGTTAGTTTTGGAGCTACAAACCGAGTCCTTCATGCACATTTTTTGAGGATTCTGCTAGAAGAGACGGCTGCTTGGCAGGACTGCATGACATGTTCTGTTTGTTGGATGCTCTGACCCGACGGGGCTGTTTGCACAGAACACAGTGACACCACTAAAGCCCTCCGAGTTCAGCGCCCCTGACACGGTTTGGCAGAACAGTGAAATGTGGGCGTTGTAAACCTGGTTCCTTACACATCTTTTTAAAGTTTCTGACAGCAGCAGTAAAACTTTGTGAACGATAACATAACCGAGCTCTCTCTTTACAAACGGGACATGCCACCTGCCAAAAGCAATGACTGCATCCTAACCAAAGACCGCTCGTCGTAACAACTTTCAGCTCCTGCCTGCACCGATTCAGCCAGATGGTGCTGAATTGCAAGAAAAGACATCAGAAGCCAATTCAGGATGAGTCTAATTATTACAGCGACAATACGTTTCATCTTCATCTTTTACAAAGATGACAGGTAAAGCTGCTGCGCCAGCGGCAACATCCACGTCACCTCATGGTCATGCCAGAGATCAGGGCACGCTGACCTTGTGTGGAAATGAGGTTACATCAGCCAGGGTGGGGGGTGCATCAGAGACTGATCTGCTCACTGGGAGGAGGAGGAGGAGGAAGGATGGACCACTCAGTAATTGCAGCACGCCTCATTAGCTGGACTATATGATCCAGATTAAAACTCGTCTGAGAGGAGCTGATAGTAAAACCACGGCTATGTTCGGCCCAATTGCTCCATGCTGTGTGCACAAAAATTAATCAAAGCTCTTATTATATTACGAAAGTGACACCTTATTATAGAAGAGGACGGTTTAAGCACATAGTGTGTGTTACTAAAAAATGAACAGAAGCTATCTTGTTTAATGTTAGAACTCTGATCTGTAGCGTTTAACTCTGCAAATTTGTGTTCTTTCAAACTGGAATCTGGGTTTGTATTTTAGAGAGTGAACACTAGAGGGCAGTGTTTAGCAAACAATCTGCCTGGCACAGGGTTGAAAGCCTGGATCCACTCTGTATTTATTTAGCTCACAGGCATGGCTGTGCTCTGGATGTTGACATTTTCAGAATAGATAAATATGTGACTTGGCCGATTCAAAGTGCTCCTCTCTAGTTTGCACAAAGAGGACACAGTTTGACCAAATGCACTCGTAAAAAGAAGCAAACTCTCCAACAGTTACAACAAAGCACCATGGATCCCATCAATTCAAGCATTTGATAATATACAATATCAGACAGTTTGTTAATGTTAAAACTGAGACTTTGTGGCACCTAAAGATATAAAAATGAGATCAAGCCTCCTTGTGCATCGTTTTCAGAAGATTCAAACAGAAATTTGTGTTAAGAAGCTGAGCAGAAGAACAAAACAACTTTCACAGCTTTTATGTTCACGGCTTCATATTCAGTGTGTTATCTCAATATGTTGTTTCTATTATTTTGTGAAGCAGCCTCTTTGGGGCTTTTGCATAAATAGAGTTGGCAGCTAGACTGAGGCTAATGTGAGATCTTCTGCTAAATGCTGTGAAACTCATCTGAAACTAAAGGATTCACATGTAGACAGATAAAACACTACATTCTACTGTTTTTACTAACTGTTTGACTTTAATGTAGGTATCTAATTTGTGCTTCTACCAAAAATCAACATTCTAGAGATTTAGGTTCATTATAGGAGCTGTAAAATGTTTCAGCAGCTTCATTTGGTCCTGAAGCATTACCTCATGCCTGCAAAGGATAGAAACTCAAAACAGTTACTTAAGATGTTGATCATCACTTCTGTTAAAGAAGACCGAATCTGACTGAATGTTATTTTCATTTTATAACTAAATGGTAAATGGCCTGTATTTGTATAGCGCCTTCTTAGGGTTCTACAACCCCCCAAGGCGCTTCACAACACAATCAGTCATCCACCCATTCACACGCTGGTGGGGATGAGCTACAGCGGAGCTACATCTGCCCTGAGGCGCACTGACGGAGGCAAGGCTGCAGAGCACTGGCGCCACCGGTCCCTCCGACCACCACCAGCCGTTTGTATCTGCAATCTCATTCTCTCGGTCACTACCCAAAGCTCGTGACCATAGGTAAGGGAACGTAGATCAACCGGTAAATTGAGAGCTTCGCCTTCCAGCAGAGACCTGATCCTTAGGCCACCAAAACGGATCCCCTCAACAGCTTGGCTGCGCCTAGAAATCCTGTCCATAAAAATTATGAACAGAAGCTGTGACAAAGGGCAGCCTGGCGGAGTCCAACTCTCACTGGGTGGGAACAAACCTGACTTACTGTTGGCAATACGGACCAAGCTCTGACGCTGGTCATACAGGGACCTAACAGCCCGTATTAGAGGGCCTGGTACCCCATACTCCCAGATTACCCCCCACAGGGCCCCCCGAGGGACACGATCGAACACCTTCAAATCCACAAAACACACGTAGATCGGTTGATTGAACCCATACACACCCTCCAGGACCCCCCTAAAGGTATAGAGCTGTTCCAGTGTTAATAGATATTACAGAATACAAAATGAATTACTTAATTGATTTATTAGAAAAAGTAAATATTCTATCAGCATGTTTTATGTGCGAAAGTACAATAACATAATCCTGAAGGTGCATCAAAGAGTTAATATTTCCCTCCTACTGGTTTTGTACCATCAGGTTTGATGTGATACTGGTTTTAATTCAACATTCAACTAAGGAGGGTAGAATTTCTCACATTTTTCAGGTATGTTTAGAAACTATAAAGCCCATAATTCACTACATAAGAACAAGCAAACACAATTTTTACATATCCAAATAGCTGAAAGTCAAAGGAAGGAAAAATCAGTCTCACTGCCTAACGAGCTCTATCTGGCATATTAGTCTCAAAAAGACATAATTGTTGGTCTTTGTAGTGAGCTGCAACTGTGCTTTCCAAATGAACGCCGCATACAGCGGTGATGTTTTAGGAGCTGCTAGACAGGACTTGTCACAGTGATTGACACTAATTTCCAAAGCAGCACAAGACATTTCAGTTTGAGAGAGTTGTTCCTGTTCTGGGGACTAAAATCGATGATTTTTTTGTTTCACAACAAAAGTTTCAGCTGTGCGAGTGAAAAAACATTTACAAATGTAATGTTAATATTTATAAGGTTTCAGGAAAAAAAGTGTGTTAATTTATTCCAATTAGGGTGTGTACAGCATGAATGATCTACAGCTCAGAAATAATAATAACTAGATAAATTGCATTTCTTGCAGAAATACGTTTGAATGCTTTATTGCTGAATACGATAGCTGAAACAGCTGAATTGAAGCTAAAACTAAACTTAATTGTCAAAATGTGCTGAATGTATTTGAAGTTTTAGGAGCAAAAATTGCTAAAAAGTTTTAAAAAGCCCAAAAAGTAAGTAGAGAATAGAGAAAAAAAATCCTAAACAGCAGAAAACTGAAATCTCTAAACATAGTTAAAAAAATGGAGCAGCTAAAATGTTTAAACAGCTCATATTTGAGTACAAGTAGTTAAAGTTTCACAAATAGTTGAATTGTGAAGTTAGCAGGATATGCTGAATTTTGAAACTGATAGCTGAGTAGCTGAACTGAAATAAGCAGTTTTCTGCTGCGAAAATTTAACGTAATTGTAAAAATGAGCTGAAAAGGTTTAAAGATGTAGGAGCAAAAAATCAATAAAAAGTGTATTAAAGCCAAATAAGTAAGTGGAGAAAAGAGAAAATAAATCTAAATATCAGAAAACTGAAATCTCAGTACACAGTTTAAAAAGGTGGACAGCTGAAATGTTTAAACAGCTGGTATTTGAGTAGGAATAGTTTAATAGTTAAATTTTCACAATTAGCTGAACTATGAATTTAGCAGCTGAAACTGATAGATAAACATGCATTAGAACTGAAGTGAAGTTGAAAATGAGAGAGAGAGAAAGAGAGAGAGAAAACAGAGAGAGAGAGAGAGAGAGAGAGAGAGAGAGAGA
>SSNS01000091.1:946395-987654 GCA_006937985.1 Aphyosemion australe
AGGAGAAATATTTTAAAACCTTTCCAAACTAGTTAACGCTACGACCACAATTTTTGGAGTACGTCCATAAATTATAGCTCAAAACGGAGGAAAATCCGTCAGCTTTCATCCAGCGCAAGTCTCATTTCCCTCGGTTCTACGGTTCTCTCAGGACACGGCCTGAAGTCGAGCAAAGTCTGTTTTTGGCCCTATTCTTTTGAATGGGGGGAGGAGGAGACGTTCCTGAACTTTCCAAAATCGTACCTCAAGTTTAACCTGTGATTGTAGAAAAACCGTAAAAGATATCAAGAAGCTGAAAAAATTTGAAATAGTTGAACTTCTTTTGAGTTTGTTAAAAGTTGAATGAAGTCTCTAGGTTGAAGTTAACCCTGGCAAGTAAGAGGTCAAAAAGATGAACGATTTTGTTCAAAATTGAGCGATTTTAAGCATTTTCCATTCATTTCAATGGGCTGAAAAATGGCAGAAAAAGCTGAATAAATCGGAAACGGTTGAAGATATCAATACCAGGAGATATAGCCGGAAAGAGCTGAATGAGCTGAACGGTTTGATACCAAACTTGCTGAAATAGCTGAAAAACTGTAGAAGGAGATACAGTTCAAAAAACGTACGGAAGCAGAGGTTATAAGAAGAAGAATAATAAAGAGAAACAGGAAAACAATAGTTTGAATGCATACTGCATTCAAACTAATAAAGAGAAACAGGAAAACAATAGTTTGAATGCATACTGCATTCAAACTAATAATCTTCCCTCAAGTTGGAGACATATAGGCATTTACATCATTTTATTATCTCACTTTTTGCTGTATTTTTCTAGCCTGGCAACCCATCCTATCTGGCCACGGCCCATTGACAGCTTTCAATCATGGGGTGGGATCTACGGTTGTCTTTCAAACGGTCTCTGCACGCTCTTGGATATCAAACAACATGACATACTCACCGCTACAGATGTCAGTCAACAAGGCAGTCCACCATACTCCGTTGAAGAAGATGCAAAAACATAATTTTTCGAACTAAAGAACTAAGTACCTCTATCTGCACTTGACTCAAAGAAATGCCCAAGTCTAAATAGTCCAAAGTTGATCCCAGAGTCATTTCAAACGAGCAGTCGCCATTTTTTTTTTTTGTAACATCCCATCCACCAACAGAGTGCTGTGATTGGCTCACCAAACCAATAGAGCACTGTGATTGGACCGCTACGGATGTCAGTAAACGGGGCAGTCCACCTCTGCTTGTGGAAGAAGCAGAGAAGAAGACAAAAATCCCTCGTTTTTTCATGCGCTGTGATTGGCCAGCCACAATACTGGCCGGGGCTGCGGAGGTTCCAATGGACCATCAATTTTGCTTCGGCAAATGATGGTTTAGCAATTCTAGGCTAGTATTTTTCTGCATTATTTTCATATCTTAACCAACAGTTATGTTAGACAGAAGAGGAAAAAAATAATTAACTTCAATCTAAGAAGTCCTGATTTTAATCTCAGAATTGAATTTTTCCCTCTGATTTCTGAGAAAAATTAGAACCTTTTCAGTGACCCTAATCCTCTTCCATAACTACTTCTCAAAACGCATCGTCTTTTCCTAAAGGTCCTGTAATAGTTGTGTCTCTAAACATTTGAACAGCTCTATGGATTGTAGAGATTGCACCCCCCTATGTTTGATGCTCTTGTTTTGTTTTGTGCAACACAGAACCAGGAGTTTTAGGACACCGGTTTTGGGAGAACAGTTTGACAGTTTCCTCTCCAGGTCTGATGAAATGGTGAAAGTTTATAGGAAAAGTGTCTTGGCAGTTTTGAACAACTGTATTGTGTAAACTCTCTCTGAATCCTATCTGGAGGTACCAAACCCATAAACGGCTTTGCTCAGGCAGCTTTAGCTACTGTAATATTTTGGGATTATCCTCAGCTATCCAGAAAGCTGATCACAAACTGGAAAACCCTGCCAGTGGCCAGGCGTGAGGCTCCTCACAGCCAGGCAGGAGAAACTGACTAGCTGAACTAAGATGAAAGGAGGTGACATGACCAGCTTGGAGCGCCAACACAAATGAGAATAGAACTATTCACACACAACTGGCTGTACGTTCGCCTCTGTCGAGTCACATGATATGCATGACACACACTGCAGTTTGTCAAACTTTTATCCCAAAGCAGATATTTTTGGTTTATTTTAGTGACGTTTGTTTGTTTTCCTAGAGGAGATGTTTGTACTGATGCAAATGATCCCCCGCAGAGACGTTTTGTTTCATTCCTTCAGATTTCTGTCTTTACATTCATCTTCATTCAGCATCAAAACTCCCATCTTCTCTAAAGCAGCAGACACACTCTCTGTTAGTTTCTCTTCTTTGTGTTTTTCATTTTATAGAAATTGCAACAGAACACCACCTGCTGCTGGATATTTTTCTCAGCATTTAATGGATTTTTGTGTTTATTGCAACATGATGCTCTTGAGTTTTGCATTATGTTGTACTGGGACTGGAAACATATAACACATATAGACCAGAGGCCCTTGAGGAGCAGGAATGGACACATACAATTTGTTGAAGGAATTTTCACCTTTCAGTCCAGCACACGGACAACTAGGATCACATATGTTACATTTCATTTTAGCTCAGTAATTGTAAAAATGATGTAGAGATGTAGCCATTTTGTGTTTGATACTGTTGATTATGTAATTACTGATGACTTTGTGAGGTTTTTTTTATATTTTGGACGTTCGTTAGATGTTTTCCTAAAATGACAGTCAAACATTAAAACCAAAAAAAACCACATCACAGACATTGATTGATTGATTGATTGATTGATTGATTGATTGATTGATTCTTCTGGAGGAAATTCTTCCCTGAGGAGCAGTGGGCTTCCATTTGTACAGTGCCAGGGCGTAACTTTCAGCGTTCAGCATCTTGCCCAAGGGTACTTCAACACACAGCCTGCCACAGCCTAGGATCAATCCAAAAAAAAACAAACTCAGGGGAGAGCGCAAACACACTCTCCAACTACCAGAAATTATGCAGTCGATATTCTCCACATTGTAAAAGTCAACACAACCCAAGTGCAATGGCTGAGCCGAGCCTTGGGTGAACCATGTGGTTATGGCGTCTCCTCTGCTTGGTAAGCATGTCTGTTTGGTCCTAAACTATAGCGGCTACCTAGAGCCACTCTTCCTAACCATTCAGCACTCAGATCAGAGAAAACTATCCTTTAAGGATCAACTTTACTCATATTTTTAATACATTTTCAGTTGGAATGAATGGCTTGTAAGTCATACTCTGGGGAAAAAAAGCCCCAGTCCACCTGTTTAAGGAACTAGAAGTGAGCCAGAAGACTATTTTCATGTTCAGCCTGCATGACAAACTCAGAATGACTGATTATAATCATGCCATCTTCCATACCATCTTTATTTATATAGCATGTATAAAAATGTCATGGCAGCTAACCAAAGTGCTGTCCTTGGAAGGAGCAAGATGCTCAGTCAGAACAAAAACAGCATTTCCAAATGAGACAAAAAACCCAAAATAGATGAAAATTTAGCATAAAAAGGTGATCATAAAAAGTTGCATGAGAAGAGGAAAATAACATTATAACTAACAACAATAAAAGACAAGTGTAGATGTAAAAATACTAAAATAAAATAAAATAAAATGGAAACCAAGACAGAAAAAATTCAAAAATGGTTTTTCAGTGAAGTACACCTTTAAGAACCAGCTTCCTTTACACAGAGGCAACTGTGATGATGCTGTGGTGATTACTAGAAAACTAAAAAGGTTTTAGTTAATTATGCAATCTTTGTTTTGGTTTTTGTGTTGCAGACCCTGGTCTCTCTTGGGACTTGGAACACAGTTATGTAAAACACAGCGACAAAGACCAAAGGTAAGTGTGCTATTGAACGACTCTTGTTGACATCAATGATATTTTTGGTTTTCATTTCTCATTAAATGGCTCTGATGGCTGCATTCTTAAGCTAGATGTCAATAGCACATTGGTGTAAATATAGTATCAACAGGAAGATTTATCGTACCATACAGGGCTGATTGGATAAGTTTTAACTAAGCAGGTAACTAATAGTTTTGAATGCCCTTGAACAGGGGTTCCCAACCCTCTTTTCCAAGAGGACCCCCTTGTCTGTGTCAAAGAAAAGCCAGGGCCCCCCAAGAACAACTACCTGCATACATGAATTAGATGTGATTAATTGCAAACTTGCAAATGCAGTTATAACTCTACAGTTTTGATTACTGGCTGTGTTATTGGGATTTTATAAATGTAAGTTTTACAAATGAAATCTTGGTAACCTCAAAGCCTCAGCACAGGCAAAATTGCGGGGCCCCCTTTGAGGGGTCACAGGCCCCAGGTTGAGAACCACTGCCCTACAACTAACGGTTTGATCGTCCATGATTGTCCTAGTTTTTTTTTTTTTTTTACTTATTGGGGAAACTTAAAAAGATGCATATGTTCATAAGTTAGTTATTGGTTTTTTTAGGTCTAATAGTTGAACAAGTTTAGGTGTTCTTTCTGAATACTGATACGTTATAGTGACCAGCAGGGGGCACTGGTAATCTTAGCATTGACGCAAGCCTTCTGCTGAAGGAGCCCTGTGTTCTATTTTTACTTCTGGTGAAAATTTTATCTCTTTTGTGCAGATCAGTATCATTCTGCTGTTCCACCCATCTGACCCAGAAATTCAGACATCCACGATAAAACAAGTGTGTCAAAATGATGGAAATGAAATATTAATGAATATGGATGTAACTCTTGGAGAGGCCGTCCTCTGAGAGCATTCTGACTGTCCTTCCTGTGTATTTGTTTTGACTGATCAAACACCCCATTAGTCAGCAGTTTATCGCACACATGAGAAGGTTTTACATCTGATCCAGTGAAGAAAAAAGACCCAAAAATGTGAAACTTCTCAGCTTATTATTCCAGAGAAGATGATTCCGTTTCCTCCTCCTCTCCTGAAGCACAATGACTGCTGAGTGATCCTTGATAACATGTGAAAGAATTTTTTAAGAAGCCAGCAGCCAGAAATCCAGCGACTCCTCGCGTAGTCGTACGGGTTTGTATCTGTGGCAAAAGAAGGCCACTGATCCCTGTGACTGTGAGGAGCGGTCGCCGTGGCAACCACACAGTTTATCAAGGATCCAGGCAGCGAAAAGGAGTGTCAACTGATGTTCGCACACACACATCACAAATACACACACACGGGATGTCAACAACAATGACAAACATGTTAACAAAAGCAATAAAAAACAAAACATTATGAAATGTAATAAATCTAGTTTATGTCTGCTCAGCGTGAGAGATGCTAGGTGAAAACATGCACACATGCCCAGATTGTATCAGTGATGTAGGTGTAGCGGTGTAGTTGGTAAACATTTACATACCGAGGTGAGCAGGTGGTGAAGCAACAGGGTGATTAAAGATTAGCGCCTTGCAGGTTTGAGTCTTGCAAAAACTTGAATTTACAAAAAATGACGCAAGGTTTTTCAATCAAATAGTTGAAAAAACTCACCCTAACTAGTGATATTATTGGCCGATATTGGCATTAAAATGCAATATTGTAAATTATTGGTATTGGTTTTTACTATTTTAGTGACTCAAATTTTACAACCCATGCACATATTATGTTTCAAACTCTTCATCTACTTTTCAAAATCTTAATGAAAATTTGATAATAAAAAGAAATTATAAATGTGACAAATCTGAGGTATAGCCTTGGAGATATTTTTGTTTCCTTAGAAATTTGCCCTGTGTTGTGGGCGTTTGTCAGGGACATCACAGGAAGAACGTGATACAGCTGCTGTTGGAGACTAAATAGACCTTGCACTTTTTCCATTGCTCAACTCAAATTGAAGGAGTTCTCATATTTTGCACAGAAAATGTTTAAAGCCGCGTAAAGTAAGGAGGACCTCCTGTGGTCAAATTTGGTTACTGCAGTTCATGTTTCAAAACAAATGAGTGACTCTCCCGTTCCGTGAGTTTCATGGCTGTTGCCAAAGATTCTAGATGACGAGTGAAGACGAGTCATACACAGATAAGTAGATACATTCATTTCACTGTACTATTGAGTTGAGTGGCCAACTATTTGCTTATAATTCACCGTTAGCATTGTCAACTCAACATTAGCCTCTAGCCTTTTTTACCCGATATTAGACTAAAACAAAAAGATGCCATGGCTTTTTAGGCGTACAAAAAATAACTTCTGGACTACTACTTTTACTGGCTAACATTCTTTCCACACCTGCTGCTGCTTTTTGCCGGCCAGCGTCGAATTACAAATGCCAGCACAGCAGTGTTAGATCAGTGCAGACTTGGCAACTAAGCAGGTTCACAGATTGTAAACAAAGACTACGTCCCTCTTTATTTTTTTTGAAAGGAGAAAAACTGATAACCCCTAAGCCGGGTAAGAAGTAAATCTGTTTTAATGTAACCTTCCTTCCAAAATGACTGATACTAGACTGTTTTGTGATTTTTTTTGCTGTAAATTTTTTACATATTATACCTTTAAAGTATGCTTGAAAGTGGAGATATGATGTTAGTTATCACATTATAACATACATATATTGGTATTGGAGATTAAGAGCTAGGCTTTATTGATATATTGGATTTAAGTAAGAAAGCTAATAGCGAACATCCGTAATTACCACCTAGTTCATTCTATTTATGCTAATAAGTTAAAGCAAGCCAAGTACACAAAGAAACAGAATACTAGGATGTGTAGCAAAAGTAACAGAATACTAGGATGTGTAACAAGAGTAACAGAATACTAGGATGTGTAACAAGAGTAACAGAATACTAGGATGTGTAGCAAAAGTAACAGAATACTAGGATGTGTAACAAGAGTAACAGAATACTAGGATGTGTAGCAAAAGTAACAGAATACTAGGATGTGTAGCAAAAGTAACACAATACTAGGATGTGTAGCAAAAGTAACACAATACTAGGATGTGTAGCAAAAGTAACACAATACTAGGATGTGTAGCAAAAGTAACAGAATACTAGGATGTGTAGCAAAAGTAACAGAATACTAGGATGTGTAGCAAAAGTAACAGACTACTAGTATGTGTAGCAAAAGTAACAGACTACTAGTATGTGTAGCAAAAGTAACAGACTACTAGGATGTGTAGCAAAAGTAACAGAATACTAGGATGTGTAGCAAAAGTAACAGAATACTAGGATGTGTAACAAAAGTAACAGAATACTAGGATGTGTAGCAAAAGTAACAGACTACTAGAATGTGTAACAATATTAACAGAATACTAGGATGTGTAGAAAAAGTAACAGAATACTAGGATGTGTAGCAAAAATAACAAAATACTAGGATGTGTAGCAAAAGTAACAGACTTCTAGGATGTGTAGCAAAAGTAACAGAATACTAGGATGTGTAACAAAAGTAACAGAATACTAGGATGTGTAGCAAAAGTAACAGAATACTAGGATGTGTAGCAAAAGTAACAGAATATTATGATGTGTAACAAAAGTAACACAATACTAGGATGTGTAGCAAAAGTAACAGACTACTAGGATGTGTAGCAAAAGTAACAGAATACTAGGATGTGTAACAAAAGTAACAGAATACTAGGATGTGTAACAAAAGTAACAGAATACTAGGATGTGTAGCAAAAGTAACAGACTTCTAGGATGTGTAGCAAAAGTAACAGACTACTAGGATGTGTAGCAAAAGTAACAGAATACTAGGATGTGTAGCAAAAGTAACAGACTACTAGGATGTGTAGCAAAAGTAACAGAATACTAGGATGTGTAGCAAAAGTAACAGAATACTAGGATGTGTAACAAAAGTAACAGAATACTAGGATGTGTAGCAAAAGTAAGAGAATACTAGGATGTGTAGCAAAAGTAACAGAATACTAGGATGTGTAGCAAAAGTAAGAGAATACTAGGATGTGTAGCAAAAGTAACAGAATGCTAGGATGTGTAGCAAAAGTAACAGAATATTAGGATGTGTAGCAAAAGTAACAGAATACTAGGATGTGTAGTAAAAGATCTTTCTTCTAAGTAGAGGAAGAGGAAAAGCTCAAACCAGACTGGAGGAGGTGGGACAGAGATAGTCAGGCTCTGTCACGCTCTCATCTTTCTACTGAGGAAGAGTGTTTACGGATCTACTGGATCTGTTGGCATGCAGCACGCATTCTCCCGTCAAACACGCACACATACACACATGTAAGTGTCCCAAATTCTCTTTGCAGGTTATTTTGAATAAAACCAGCACTGTAACAAGTGTTTCTGTTGCTTATCATCTCGACATGGCTAAAGAAATAAATAATCACCAAAAAGGCACAACAAGCATAACAGTTACACTCAGTGTGACACCTGAGTTCATCTCGCAGTAATTGAGCTGCTCAGCTCACGGCTAATGGAGTGAGATTGAAGCTCAGGAAACACACTCAGGCGTGTATTTCAGTCCGGTATGGAGTGTTTACTCTTCTTCCTGAAAGGTTTTCAGAACAAATGCCATTTTCCTTTGGTGTTCAGTCTTGCATCAATAGGAAACTGAGCTAACGGGGGTTGCTGGTGAAGGACCGATGCACTTTATTCCATCACCTCCATACAATGGCATGTTCAATTGGATATAATTGGCAAAAATTACAGTATTTTTAGCCAGACTAGTCAGTAGTGACTTAAAGCCTGTTTTTTTGCAGTCTCCTAGCCGATTCCAACGATTCTTTGTCAAAGTAAAGACAGATGGCAGCTCTTTTGAGAGCATGCTGCTCAATAAAATCGAGTGGCCCCAGATTGCACATAACTAAACATTTTAAACACAATGTGTTTGCAATTTTGGGATGGTGACAAGCCAGGAGAAGATATTATATGATGCTGCAAGTCAACTTCATTTGACATGCTATTAATGAGAAATAGCATAATAAATGATTGTGTCACCATCTTAAAAGGGGGAAGAAAAAAACTAAATGAGAAACCTTTAATTTTGTAGCTAGCAAACACCCTGAACGATGTTTCTAATCTGAACTGTGGCTGGCAGCGAGCGGCAGGACGGCTGTCAGGTCTGCTCTCACTGAAGCAGAATGATTAAAGTAGCAGAAAACTAACACTTAAGACAACAACCTGACAAGTTGACTGCAGTGGCTCTACCTTAGACATAAATAGGTCTCAGCTGGAATAAACAAACACACACCGGGATCATTTGTGAATACACAAAAAAAAAACAGGCACGTGAACATTAACATTTCCTTGGAAAAATGACGTCGGCACATTTAGCCTGTAAAACAAAAGCAATATCAGATTTTATTAGAGATGCTTCCTGTCGACAGGCTGCTTTTCTCTAACATCTGCTGTGTTTTATTCCAGTTTTTCTATTTCTTCCTGTGGTGATGAGGCCCCAGGAGCATCTGTATTCTGTTTCAAACTAAAACAAATAAAAATAATATTTTTTTCATAAATTACAGGTGCAGTGTGTGATGTTTTTAACTGGGACATTTATTTTTCAATAATGCTTGAAATGATTTTCACATACCGATGGTAACCAATGAATTCAATGTTTTGCCAAAAAATAAATAATTTGAATCACCTCTGAAATGTACAATCCAGGAAAAGCCTCATCCAATCATTGTGCTGGTCCCCATTCTTAATGATTGGGTCATAACTGACCAATCAAACGGCTCCTCAGACCACACCTCTCCCCGTTGCACACACCCTCTCTGTGCACGAGTTACTGAGTGTAACAGAGGAAATGTTTGTAAATCTCATTTATAGAGTTGTTTTACATCATCTGTTTAGTCTGGTTCTGTTATTATAAGGAAACATTTGTGACGGAGTTATTGTCTGGGAACGCAGCTCACTTGTCGGCTGGCAAAAAAGTTGCGTGCGTGTGCGTGTGCTGGTCGCTGTGAGAAGGCAGAAAGGACAGAGTTCAGGTTTGGTTGTGGAAGTTAGTCATGGTGAGATGAAGCCTCGTGATGAACTGAAGCTTTCCATCCAACTGCTCGACTCTTGATTCGAGGCATTGTGATGATTCATTTGCTCTATTGCGCCATCAAGTGAACGATTTAAGTAAAACAGGCACTGCGACTATATTGATTTGACGTGTGAACCTTATAAACTGAATAAATAAATTGTTTGTGATGTTAATATATAAATTCTGAATATTGTCTTAGTTTGTCTTTTTATTGCAATTCCACAACAAAATGTGACGGGGGAATCAGCAGTGTTTTGCTGCCCCGTTTATGTAGAATCCCACAGGAACCGGTGAGCCAGTTCCTGAATTGGTCACGTGGTATGGACCAAAGATAAATAAACACAAGATGGCGAAAGTGGGAGGGCGTAGCTACACGACAGCCATCTTACTTCAGGCAGCAGACCCTCCGCTCTCCGTGGTAGCAGATGGAAGGTGAGTAAACCTAAACAAAAACACTCGGTTTGCCTTATTACAAACCAACACATAGGCTTGTGATGACATACTTGCACATTTTTAAATTAATGGGCCAAATCTGTCATATTTCACAGCCACATCTCTGGCGTTTATAACAAATCAAACCGTTTGAAAATCGGTTGAAAATTGATCAAGTTAGAGTTATTTAAATAGTACATTCACCATGACATCAATGTTACGAAAGGGGGCAGCTGTTCGAAGTAAGATGGCCGCCACGTTGCTACGTCGCACTCCATTGGCGAACAGCACGAGTGAGCCATGTGTTTATATACATGTCTATGGTACGGATCTCGAACGTCACTACATAGATAATCAAAACAAGCCTCGATACACGCTTCACAAACAACTCCCTGGATTACCCGACACACGCTTCGAAGTGTCGACTCAAAGGACACGTCACTGGTTTCTACTTGTTGGGATTTTCCCAGAATGTTGGTGGCGTTGAGTTGCTGTGATTTTGAAGTTAAGAATAAACTTAGAAAGCCTTTTTTTAACCCTAAAAACACCACACGCTATAAATGCTAACATATGACTTTATCTAAGGACATTTGCTCACCATCAGAAAACTGTATAGTAAAAGTCCCTTTCTCCGTCAAAACTGACGTAAAATTGAACACAAATATTTGGGAGTTTCTTTATTTTCCTACTTTTCCTACATTTTTTACAAAGTTGTTACTCAACAGTCACTTTTAATTGTTTGTGTACATTCAAGCTGATTGCTTGTGTTTTCTTGGTAATTAACTTTGACATTTGCTTTCCTCTAACGTATGTTTAGTTCACGAGCAGAAACATGCAGAGTTATAGAATTAAACTTCACCAGAGCAAACAAAGATACGCAGGGGATGTGAAAAGGGACTAAAGGCTTGAAAAAAAAATCTTTTAGAGCGACAGCTTCTAACATCCTCCAGAGATTCCTGGGATTGTTTGACTTTCTCACACACAGATGTATGAATACACAAAGCTTTTGAACGAATGCGTTTTAAATAAAAATGTAATTGACGCACTTTCTTCACCTTCCAAGTCTCTCAGATCCAAATGTTAGCTAATCTAATGTCTACAGTCTTCGTTATGCTCTATATTTGTACACCTGCGTTTGGAAAAGGTGTAAATCCATCCAGTTTTAACACTAAGACTGTTTACATCAAAACTTTATGTGCTTTGAAGCATTTTTAAAACCAGTCATCTGGATCAAATCTGTATGCGTTAAAGCTTACCCAGAGAGTCTGATGTTTTACATCAATAAGTCTGTTGTGTATGAGGCGAGCGGTGGGATTGACTGTGTTTATCCTACCTCTTCACTAAAATGAGATAAAAATACTGTGTTTATCTGATGTTGAGAAGATGTTAAGAGCCAACTGATTAGAAAGCAGAATAAGAGTTTTCAGGCATTTCAGAATGTGAGTGGTTCGGTTTGATCCTGCTAGCAGCCTTGAACCACATGTTAAAAAGCAGATCGAAATTTTTGCCCTGAAACTATTTCTTAAGGAGCATCTGAGGTTGGAATAGTAACTCAAATCTGAGACTTGACTAAAACAATAGCATGACTGGACTTGGACCTTCCCTCTCAACAGACTAGAGTCAAGGTTTGGCACACGAGGAGTCGAATGATCAAACTTTCTCATATTCGCGAAACAAAGAGACATAATTAGCAACCCTGATAAAATCCAGTCCATTTAATCATGGTAAAAATATATCTGCAAACTAGTTCATGTTTTCTGTGCATCGGCTTTAAAGGAGTAATATGTAAGAATTCCACAGTGAAATAATCACGCTGGCATTTGTAATGTGACACCAGCCGGCAAAACCTCCAGAGTTATTTTTGTACCCCTAAGAAGTCACGACATCCTTTTGTTTTACTCTAATATCGGGTGAAGCATAGAAGCTAATGTTGAGCTAACAATGCTAACAGTCAATTAGAGGCAAATAGTCGGCTCTAAAAATATCTCAAGCTACTTTTTCAATCACCTACAACTCAGTATCACAGTGAAATGTGTGTGAAGTGAATAATGAGTTAATGTTGGTGTTTTACTTCCTTTAATGAGTCGTTCAGAACTGTAACAGCAAGCTTACCGTAATAACTGTAGTAAGTGCTCCCTAACATAAAACACTCATGCATCTACTTAACTTACTGTGTATGACTCGTCTTTGCTTGTTATTCTAGAATCTTCTGGCGCTGATCCATAACTGGCCATGAAACTCATGGAACGGCAGTGAGAAAGTGATTGTAGCAACCAAATTCTCTTGCTTCATTCTTATATATTGCACCTTTAAAGACCAAATTCATTTATTTGTTTTTCTTCAACACATTTGCAGTGGTTTCTAGTAAAAAAATGAATGCCTTGTGAGCCAATCTCTGTGGGGGAAAAAAAGGTCTGGTGCTCCTGTTTCAGGAACTAGAAGTGAGCCACAGCAGAGATGAGCTGAAGACGGCAGGATTTGGATTTATATTTTCTGATATTTGGACATCTGGCCTCTGATTGGCTAACAGCAACATGACTCTACCACTGACTCCGTTTGCTCTGCAACGTTGATGTTTTATATCCACAAATAATGAGTTCTGCCATGTTGAGTAGCTGCTAATGCTAATGATTAGGTTCTGCTAGCTGAGATGCACTGTTCTCTCCTGGACGCTAAATCAACAACAGTGTCTACATGTGTCCATGTGTGTACATAGGAATTGCTTTTGTATATAGTGTCTTGTCTTATTTTATTCTTTGCATCCTTGGTCACTTTTGTACTCTTTTGCTATCTGTACTGAGCTGTGGTAATGCACAAATTTAAAGAGCAAGTCACTCCGTCCCAGAGTCTTAAGCTTGGTTTATGCTTGACGCATGTAAATTCCACACGGAAATGATACGCGCAGATGGAACGTGCATCGGATTTTGCAGCGTTTATGGTTCCTTCCTTTCTTCTGCGGCTTGTCTCCGCTGTGAGTCAATATTCTCCCAGAGTGTAGGGGGCAGCATGGGGCTCTACAGCATGCATCCAACACTACACCATAGTAGACGTAGAAATCACTGATGTTTTACATTTTTTTACTGCTTCCTCGTCTTTTCCGAGTGTGACAGCAATTTCTCTCCACGAATTATTAACAATATTTTGATCACGGTGATCTTTATGGTCCAAATCATAGAGATGTTTGTATTTATGAACCTCTGCCACTACGAGCTCTTGCCAGTCCGCCATGTTTATCCACGCGGTATCATCTGCGTAGGTAGAAAATTTCCTAGGTGCGCGGTGCGGAAACTTTGGGCCGCGCAGAGGCCACGCGAAGGGGCGTGGTTGCTAAAATGACGTAATTTGGCCACGCGGACCTCGCGGACGCTTCAAGCATAAACCAACCTTTACTCCACACACTCTGAAAAATGCGTCATAATGGATGGATGGATTGCCCAGCAGACCGAGAGGGCGGCGCTGCAGCAGTGACTGACAGCGGTTACTGGAGACAACTTGCTCTTTAAACTTATTTTTATTGACACCATTTAAATGAATTCTGCTGTACAATCTAATTGTAGCTTTTGCATTTCACCACTAATAAGAGGAAAGAAATGTATTCAAATTAAAGAACATTAATTTACATGTACTGAGTTTGAAAAATTATTGAGACAAATTGAATTTCTGTTTTGGGAATAAACACACTGTTTAATAAAATCACCTAGCAGTGTTGAGCTTCCACACAAATTAAAAATATAACCAGATCTGAGCAAAACAAAACAAACAATTAGACATAAAAGCTTTAATGGCTGTAATAATTTGTGCATTTATATTCTAAATGAATGTGTTTATTAGAGTCACCATCTTTCTGCATATTTTCTCTAATGCCACAACAAAAATAGCTTCATCTAAATAACATTAGGAGATGTTTGCAGGCCTCCACTCAGTAACCGAATATTTACCTTCTATCTTCTGTCTCGATTTGTGTTCCTGGTATAATTTAATGCACATGCTCTTCTTTCAGCTTGTAGGTAGATTGGTTGTGTTTGCAGATTTTTTATTGCATTGACTTCTTTACAGGAATGCAGGGATGTGAAAGTGAGAACACAGTTTATCCTATTATTCTATCCAGATGTGATTTAACTCACAGTCAAGCTGCTGGGACGTGTTTGTCATTAAGAAGCTTGGAAATTAATATTCCTTAATTATTTCAAAGTTTAATGTTGCAAATCAAGCTTTCTAACTCTAGGATGTGTATGCATATGTAGCAGATCTCAAACGTTATTGTACAGTTTTATATTTTTAAACAAATATTTTAGATTTTTTTATTTCATAAAACAACAAAACTCATTTTCAAGTTGCCCTCATGACTAACTTTTCAAACATCTGTGTCTGAGTGAAGCTTCACCTGTCTCTTATTGTTGTCTCTGCACACATTTCACCTCCTAAATAATAAAAACAGGCTGCATAATCATCATAAAGCAAAGGAAGTTCAATAGATTTTATTTGCTTTTATGCATCGTGACACTCAAGTAAGAATATGACAGCCGGCTAGATTCAGAGATAATTTTGCCTCCTGGCTATTAATAGATCTTTGCAGAGCTTTTATTGCAGTTGATCACACTAATTCTCTGTCAGTGATTACTTGACTCAGAAGTCACAGTTTGTACATAATGACAGGATCGGGTTGATGTTTTTCCTTCAGAGATGCTTATCTGTCTTTAAAGGAGCTCTGAGAATGTGTTTAGAAACCATTTAAACTTTGTGTCACAATGTTAATCTGTGAAGGTAATGGGGTTATGTGGTTTGAATAACGATATTGATGCGTCTAAAACTTTAAGCTGCTTTTAAAGCTCTTAGCTAGTTTAAACTGCTAATTTCTTCTTTTTGAGACATTTTCTAACCTACACCAAAGATGACTTCTCACCTACCACGAAAAACTGGAAGGCAGGAAATAATGTTTGTGCCTGTGTGAAAAAAATGTCATGAACCATTTTAATAAAGATCTTAGAAAGTCAAATTTGGATGAAAATTTAAACATTTGTTCAATTTTGGAGATAAAAAGATTACAGCTAACCCTTATTATAAAGAAATAGCCATGACTCAGTTAAAGGTTGAATATAGAACAATTTAATAAAAAGCTATATTTTTAAAAAAATAATACCTCCACTGGGTGTTTAGATGTGTGCAGAATGAATGGACAGTTTTTCCTTTAAAAGCTAGATTTAAAAAAATAATAATCAAAAATGTATTTTGACGGGCACGACACTGGGTTAATGTTTACATCTACCAGCCACTAGAGGGCACCGTTGTGGTAAAAGGTCCGCTCTGGACTTTCAGGCACAAATCATTGGAAGAATGGCTACAGTTTATTCACTTTTGGAATTATTCCCATCCAAGATAACTGCCACAACTAATCTCAATAACAAAGTTAATATCAAAGACCAAACTGGCCAAAACTCGATACAGAGCCAAAATCTGATTTTGCATCAGCCGAGTCATTCACAACATATTCTAACTGCTAATAGGTTGTCCGAGACCTTCCAGCATTGTGTGAAATCATGAAATCATGCATACATTTTTAAGCTTTCACCACAATGATTAACACTGGTTAAAGTTTAAAGGGATATAGGCAGTTTTGGCTTGTTTTTAGCACCCCCTAGTGTCCGATAGTGATAGAAAAAAGTGCAATTTATCTCCTCGCTGTGCGTTCATCTTTTTAACACCTTAATCTAACTGCTGAAATGTCTCCTCAGCCTTCATTATTGTCTACAGGAGCGGTTCATCACTAAATCAAACAAATCAGCTGTGTTCATGATCTAAAACATGCAGGAAACATGCTGGAAGCAAACAGAAGCACCAGGTATGTCAGCTCCATTTTATTAAGTCCAACAGGGACTGGACCGTCACTCTGAAGTTGCAAGTGCAATAATATATAGAGGGCTGTTGGGTCTGAGTGACATTTCCCTGTAAAGGGTCATTTTAGCACATATTGGCTTTTAAAATATGAAAATGTTGCATAGTATGGCTTTAAATCCTGAACAACAGGAGATATTCACCGTTTCAGAAATAGGCCCTTTTCTTCTGGGAAGGTTTCTGCTAAACAATTCTCTTTTTGTAACATGCTGAGTTTGAATGTGTTAACAGGATTCAAGTTGCAGACCTTGGAGGCAGAGAACTGGACAAGAAATAAAATACTTTGCAGATTAAAACAAAATACACTTAAACAATTCACAAGGGCTATTCCAAAAATAGAACTGAAATAGAAAAAAAAGAGGTGCCACTAACTTCTAACAGGGACCTAAATATGCTGGAGGGGTGATTACTGAAACGAGGAGCAGCTGGCTGATTACAGACAAGGAATAGGTGAGGGAACTGAAAGGAACAATGAGGAGATGGCTCAGAGAATAAAAATGATAAACGAGCCAAAACCCAACCCAGGATTTCTGCTCTAAACCAAAGAGAAGCTATACAAAGGCAAGGCATCTTTACTTGTATAGCACATTTCATACACAGAAGCAATTTGATGTGCCTTCAAACAACATTAAAATCAACGTGACAACATAAAAGAGCAGATTTTAAAATCTGTTTTAAAATACACCAATAAAATTAGATGCAAGAATCAGATTTAAAAAAAAGCAAAGTTAATGGGTGAGCCGTTACAGTGCAGAAGGTGCAGTATAAGAAATAATCATTCAAAGGTTGATGAATACATGAAAGTTTTCAATATTGATTTAAAAGTTACTAGAGTTGGGGCACATTTGAGGTCATGAGGAAGCTGATTCCATCTGTGTGCAGCATAGTAGCTAAAAGCAGCTTCACCCTGTTTGGTTCTGACCCGGGGTTCTACCAGCTGACTGTTTCCTAAGGATCTCAGAGCCTGGAAGGAGATCCAACATGTCTTTTGGCCTCATACCATTGAGTGATTTATAAACTAGTAGAAGCACTTTGAAATTGAATCTGTAGTTTGCTGGTAACCAGTGTAGAGATTTAAGAACAGGAGTGATGTGTTCGGTTCTCTTGGTAAATCACCCTGGGTAAAACTTCCTGTTAGAAAAATGCACCTAAAGGAGGCGTCGCCTGGTGGACCAAGAGAGCACACTGAGAGGCAGTGATTGACATCACTCTCCCTCAACCCCCCTTGTGCTCTCTGAGTTTCTCAGTCGGAAAAACGAGTCGTTAACAAGGGTGCGCACACTCACACGAGCACACACACACAGCAGAGTCACTGCTCAGGAGAATGAGCAAACAGAGAACCCACGGCAGGCTGAAGGATTTTCTCTCCACCTTGATCACTTGCAGAAATGAAGGAGGACACTTTTTTTAAGGAGGCGAGCGGCTCTGAGCCATATCGTTTAATATTGGCAGGTGAGTGGCCGAGCCAGCTGGAGGTGCGGCCAAGACTCGGCTGGAGTCCAGTGCAGCTACGTAATACTGGACAGATGTCACCGTGTACATCTTAGCCATCAGCTGTGGCTGATTCTAAATCAATGTAGAGTTTTACCTGAAGATGGAAAAATAATTACAGTTTTTGGCTCATTTTTTAGATATGGTGCACTAAAATGCCAAACTAATGACTACACATGTTTACAGCACTATTAGACACTCATCTATATAGTTTTGTAGCAAAAAAAAGTTGATTTAGGTGTTAATCTCTCTTTAAGACTCTAGCAGCAGCATGGGCTCTATGCACGCTCCAACTTCCACATTCCACAGAAGACCGCGCTCCTATTTCCGGTTGTCATAGTGGTCAGCGAAGCTGACATGGCTGAGAGTTTGGAGTTCGCCCGGTGCTTCCTGGAGGTTAGTTGCTTATGGCCTTTTGGTTGGACGCGTTATTGGTAGAGGTTTTTTTTTTTAAATTCGAGAGAACCACTTTATTCTTTTTTTTTTCATCTAAACAAAGAGAAAATTTAACTTACATCATTGATTGTAACTTTTTGTAACTCCAGTAAGCACCGGGTGAACTCCAAACTCTCAGCCATGTCACAGCTTTGCCAACGACTTTCTGGATAAGCTGCAGCAGCTTTTTTGGGAAGACCAGCCAAAAGACCATTGCAATAGTCCAGCCTGATGGAGATGAATGCGTGAAAAGCAACAAAAAAACTAGCATTATTATTTCATTTTTCCTGTAACATGATTTAATAGAATTATTTACAGTTTTCCACTTCAAGGAAATATCAGTTTTACACATTTTGCTTTTATTTTACCACATGAAGCATCTTGTGCAACATTAGACCCAACTTTTATTTCCTTCATGTACTTCAGTATAAAAAATAATTGCATACAGATTTCTAGTCTCATGCCATTCCATGAAATAGTTGCATAAGAAGCAATAACACATTTTAAAAGGCTTTGGAGGCGTTATATAACACTGTCAGACAGTGGATCGGAGTTCACCTCTTGTACTTTACTTGAAATGGAGGAAAACATTTAATTTCAGTCACCATTTGGTTCCACTGTCACTGTTTAGTTAGATTTAGGTTTAAACTAATGAGGTAAGGTTAGAAAACATCATGATTTTGCCCTCAAATTGAACCTTTTTCTTTCAACTCTCTTTTTTTGACTAACTGGCGGTGAGTCAGCCACTCCTTCCACCTGCCAGACACAAAACATTTTTTTAGTAATTAAAATAAATTGTTGAGACTCATGCTAGGTGTCACAAAATCATTATTTGTTTCTTTCAGAATGAATGCATTACCTTGAAACTGCATTTCCCATTGCTGAAGATAATGCACTTGTTTCCTAATTGACCCAAGCGCTCTATTGTGCTGCATCTTTTCATCCCTTTTATACACTTTTCTATAATAAGTGTTGCTTCTAAGAAAGCCCTGTTTTCTACCGTTTCACTTCACACAAGCTTTAGCATTATTGACGTATTCAGCTATCTTAACAGATCCCTTTCCACCACAGAAAGCTTGAAATTACAGCTCTCAGGTATTATATAATTTCAACCGTTTTCTTCGGCTTACAGGTGTGCAAAGTCTTTAAGCTGCTTGCTACAGGCTTATATCCCTACTGATGCGCAGCAGCTGTGTTAGAAAATATACACACAACCCAGTTTCTTTATTAATGACTTAGTTTGAAATGCTCAACAATCCCATTTTTTCACCTTGGTTGGTTCATTAATGGCAGATGACAGATAAAAAAACAAATAACAAAACAACAAAAAACGAGATCTATAATGTCTGTAACGGCTTTTCTATTCACAAAATGCATCTTAGAAGTAATATTTGAGGCACACTAGCTGTTAAATTAAACTGTCCTTTCAAGTTAGCCATTTTGAACATGATCAGAACACAACAGGTGTTAATAGGAAAATTATATAAACATGTTAAATTAGAAATCCATCCATTATCTATACCTACTTATCCATGCAGTGTCACGGAGGTACCTATCTCTAGCAGGCTTCGGGCAAATGGGTGGGGTACACCCTGGACAGGTTGCCAGTCCATCACAGGGCAACACAGAGGCCCAATCCCAGTACTCGCACTTGCGTCCTTCAATTGCGCGATCCCGACCAGGGGGGCGAGTGCGTAGGGTGTCCCGATTCTCAAGTTGACCACGCCTATTTTGCACCCTTAATCCGCACTTCGCCAAAGTCCGCATCGATATGGACTTCGGGCAAGGGTATTACCCACTAGTGATGCCCGGGTTAAGGTTTTTTTCAACCCGCGGGTACCGCAGATTTCAAAACTTCTGACTCGCACCAAACCACCCCGCATCACTACGTCTAGTTTTACAACCCGTGTCGCCCCGCCCGCCTCATTAAAAACACATTATCATATTGAGCTTCTTACCTCACTGAATCTTTCCCAAACACGCAAATTAGTTTGTTCCTACTTTCCTTTAAGAATGTAAACTCCCGAACGAATTTTATCCCAAATATCTTCCTCCATTGTTTTGTTGATGTGGCTGCCTGCCACCTGCTTGGAGTGCACTTCACTGGCGCTTTCTGTACGTGCCTACGTCATGGGGTCAAAGGTTATCTGCACGTTATGTTTTAAAACATGACCGTGTTTAAATAACTGTCTTAAATATAGTGTTTTACAAAATTAAGCATTAATTAATGTCTTTATCTTCAGTGTGCATATCTATATAATATATATATTTGATGAACCCGCCCCAAACCGCACCGCACTGAAGTAATAATTTATTGACCCGACCCGCGGGTAACCCGCAGTACCCGCAGGTTGGAAGACAGCCCGTGCACCACTATTACCCACAATCCATTGCTGCGTGGGAATTTTGAGAAGAAGGCGGAGCAATGGCTCAAGTGCCTTTCTGAAAACATGTATTTTCAAGTGAAATAAGTTCATTTTAAGACGATTAATGATATTTATTCATGCTCTGAATGTTTTAGACTAAGATTTAATGTGGAAAGCAATTAATTTACATTTAGTCAAATTATTGTTTGTTTGTTTGAAAGCTGTTAATAAAGATTTTTAAAAAAGCACAAACAGCAACCAGCATCCCAGCATGCGTCGCGGTCGATGACGCAATGCTCCCTGTCCCAATTCGGCAATTATTTGCACACTTGTGTACTACGCACTCGAAGCCTTACTGCACACTTCCTCTAAGCGCACTTCACAGAAGCGTGTAGGGCGCAGTGCGAGTATTGGGATTGGGCCAGAGACACACGGGACAAATAACCATGCAGACACTCTCAACTAAGGACAAATTAAAGGAGCCAGTTAACCAAACAGTCATATTTATAGACCATGGGAGGAACTCAAGGTACCCAGAGAGAACCCATGCACAGGGAGAACATTCAAACTCCTTGCAGAAAGACCCCAGGCCGGGATTCAAACCTGAAACTTTCTTGCTGCAAGGTAACCCTAACCACTGCGCCACTGTGCAGCCCTAAATTAAAAATCTCATTAAAATATATATATCTCCATTTTTAGCACTTTTATACCCACTTTTCATGGACATCATCTTGAGTGTGTGTACATTCGCAAACCCTGCTGATTCAGTCAACAACACAAAGGAAACTGAGCTTTCGTTTTCTTTTATTTGCTGAACTCCTGGGGGAGTTCACTCTCTCCCAGCTCCATGATGACTGTGCAGTCCACCACAGCTGCCACAGAACATCAATGATCCAGGGACAAAGAAAGACTGCATGAGAATCCTAGCAAACCCAGCACACAATCGCTGTGAAGTCTAACAGATCACTGTTGGCTGATCTCAACAATTCAAGTCATAAATCCCAAACTGTGCACAAGCAACAATGGACAGAATTCTTATTTTAGATGTTTTGGTTTATTACACTTTTATAATACTACTGCATTGCTGACTCCTGTATAGTTGCATACTAGGGTTGTGTTGGACAACACAACATATTTCACTCACACAGTCTGAACCAGTATTGATCCAATCCCTTTCCTGGATCTGGCTGGTATTACCTCAGAGTTGGGTCCCGCAGGGATCCATCCATCTGCTTCATCCTGGGTCAGTGCCACTTCATTTGTTCATAAAACCTTTTAAAAGATGAATCTTTAGTTATTTCTTGGCCCAAACTCAATGTTTAAATTTGTAAATCTTACTCTGTGATGGCTCTTGACCTTGGTCGTTTCTCTGACTGCCAAACAAATTGGGCTTCTGGACTCTCGAAGTAGTGTGTAACTTTGATAAATCATAGCTGGAGTTCTTCATTGTTAGATTTCTCTAAACTGCATTTTCCATAAATCATGTTGATTTTGCAAAGCAAAAATGCCATGGTGGAATAGTCTTGCTATTTCAGAAGGATGGAATTAAATTGTTATTTTTGTGTCAACTGTCTACCTTATTTTTGCTTTTTGTGGTTGAACGGTCCTTTGTTACAAAAATACCTTCAACTTAAAATATTATATGAATTCCATCCATCCATCCATTTTCCTCTGCTTATCCAGGGTCGGGTCACAGGGGCAGCAGCCTAAGCAGAGAGGCCCAAACTTCCCTCTCCCTAACCACCTGGGCCAGCTCCTCCGGGGTTTCCTACGACAAACATAGTCCTTCCAGCGTGTCCTGGGTCTTCCCTTAGGCCTCTTCCTGGTTAGACATCCCCGGAAAACCTCACCAGGGAGGCATCCATGAGGACTTTACTTCCTCACTGGAAGACATGAGGTTGGAATGGAGCAGGTCTTGAAAGTACTCTGCCCACTGATCCACCACATCCCAAGTCGAGGTCAGCAGCACACCATCACCACTATAAACAGTGTTGGTAGTGCAGCGCTTTCATTTGCTAAATTATTAAGTGAAACTTGTTAATTTCAGCTTTAGCTGGACAGTCTTTTTGCTGAATGAAGCCATTTTCAATCTGGATGTTCACGATTTGATAGATTTGCATCTTCTTTCAGATTTCAAGAGATGAAACAACACATGGAAAAGGAGTTTTACGAGGATGTGGCCACACTTAGCTGGCTTTTTGTGAAACCAAATATCCTCCCCCGCCCATCTAGGGGAAAATAACTTGAGTTCACGCCACCTTTTTTCAGCAAAAAGATCCAGTGCATTTTTACACACATAGGCATGCCATGCAGGTGCTAGTTCCCTAATTATCAGCATTTTTGTCAAAAAACATTCCTTGGACATGGAATAACTACTAGGTGGTGGGCAACAACCGTCCTTAACGTCATCCTTCGCTTGTGGTTTTCTACATAGAGCAGTAATCGAAACACAAGTGGGTGTAAACAATCTTACATCATTCTTTTCATGGACATTATGAAACCTAAAACATCTACCGGTAGGGTTTTTACATCCACAATCAAATGCTGACAACAAAGAATTCACAAATCTACACCTTGGATGTTGTTGCTTCTAGTAGATCCGTGTCTGATCCGCCATGTCTTCACATATGGTACTGCTGTACCGGTCCATGGCCCATTGTTGTTTGTTGTTGTGTTTTGTTTTGTTTATCATCAGACTGAGTGAATGAGTCTAACTGTAAAGCAAGCTCCATCTCTTCAGGAGTTTAAGTCTCGATTGAAGACCCATTTTGTCTTGATAGCTTTCCCCCAACATCACTGATACTGGCTTTTATATGTTCCTGGGTTTTATTTATTTATTTATTTTTTATTGTTTTTACCTGTGTTTTTCTATTTATTGTTTTTATGCTATTTTTAGCTCTTTTTTTTACTAATGTGATGTCTTTCCATTTTTTATGTACTGTTCAGCACATTGGGCCTCCGTTAAGCTGGTAGAAGGGGCTATATAAATAAATTTGATTGATTGATTGATTGATTGATTGATTGATTGATTGATTGATTGATTGATTGATTGATTGATTGATTGATTGATTGATTGATTGTCAGAAACACAGAACATAAAGAGCTCGACTTGTGCATAAGAAACCATTGTTATTTCATCATAAAGGACATTTGTACATAGGAAGTAAGCCCAGTAACAAAGAAGAATCCATAAGGCAGAAGCAGTTCAGTTGTACTAACACGTGTGGAAACTAAGTAATGAAGCTGGATAGATTTTCATGGACGTAACCAAGGTCATGAGCAAAAAAGAAAAGCTGAGGACTCGTCATGATGCTCTGGCACTAAAGAACCCAACTGAAGGGGTTCATATACGTCAGTGAGGGTATAGATGTGCAATATGACTGAGCACTAGAGGGAGGTTATCAGGTAATCACAAATAGCAGGAAACACACAAGGGCAGGAAGTAGGAAAATCTGAAATGAGACAATAAAACCATTAAAATAAACAAAACAAAATCCATCCAAATCATAATGAGCTAAACTAAATAAAAGATTCATGAGCAGATAAACTAAAAGAAAACATTTGGCCCTCGGTGGGTGTTCACATACTCCTGATAGGATTTAAACTTAAATGGTAGAATGCCTTCTCCAGGTCAGGGATGAGGTCCTTACCGAAGTGGAGGAGTTTAAGTATCTCTGGGTCTTGTTCACGAGTGAGGGAAAGATGAAGCTCAAGGTCAATAGGCGGATTGGTGCTGCGTCTGCAGTGATGCAGGCGTTGTACCGGTCTGTCGTGGTGAAGAGAGAGCTGAGCCAGAAGGTGAAGCTCTTGATTTACTGTCTGGACTCTCCCTTAGAGATAGGGTGAGAAGCTCGGTCATCTGGGAGGGGCTCAGAGTAGATCCGCTGCTCCTCCACACTGAGAGGAGCCAGTTGAGGTGGCTCTGGCATTTGGTCATGATGCCTCCTGGACGCCTCCCTAGTGAGGTTTTCTGGGCACGTCCAACCGGGAGGAGACCCAAAGGAAGACCCAGGACACGCTGGAGGGACTATGTCTCTCAGCTGGCCAGGGAACGCCTTGGGATTCCCCTGGAGGAACTGGCCCAAGTGACTGGGGAGAAAGAAGTCTGGGACTCTCTGCTTAGGCTGCTGCCCCTGTGACCCGACCCTGGATAAGCGGACGAAAATGGATGTATGGATGGATTTAAACTTTTATCTCATTACTGACTGACTTGTACACAATCAGAATAAATGTTAGAGAAAATCTGATGCATTTTGATGGGTTTCTAGACAACTTTTCACCAACCAGCATTTACAGAATTGACAAAATTATATTTTAATTGGACTAAATAGACTACATGCATTCAGATTTTAATTTGAACTCGATTGCATTAGACTGAACTGGACTGTATTTTGTAAAATGTGTTAAAATGACTTTTGCTTTGATTAGCTCTACAGAACTAAATTGAGCTGAAGTGAAATGAAAAGCTGGAACTATAAATGCTCCAGTAGAGAAGGAGGGTGAAGGAGCTGAGTTTATGACATTTCCTGCATTTCCATCCCTTTGTTTTTGAGCTCAGAGATGTGGCACGGATTCAGGAATCTCAGGTTATACAGGAAGGTTTGATTTTAGTTCATCCACCTGGATTATAGTCAGAGATGATGCTATAGAGCCAGATGTCATTTTTAACCATGTAAAACTGATCAAACTAGGTAAGCATCTATCACGGAGTGCGTTTATATGGAGTGTCAGAAAACCAAATTATTGCATTAGTCCAGCTGAAGTCAAACTGAAATGGACGACTCCTAATCAAGCTAAGGAATCGAGATAATGTGGTTAAAAAAACGACTTTCTCTGCATGTAAATGACATCCCAGATTAGCTGAGCTGTGATTGGCCTATGCATTCCCACTTCTGGAAGGTACAAGACCATAGAAGTGGTCTTCTGAAAGTATCATCGCCACAAGACCATGCATGAATCTGACATGTAACACCATCAAACTGTAGAGTATGTACAAAATGTCCTGTGTTGTCGTTTATTCCTTTGACTATTGTGCATATCCTGTTTTTACTTTGTCCGCTTCACTGTTTACTATTTGTGTTGCTATAAGCTAACCAGAAAAATGCTGACACAAAAGGGTGCATGTCACCACCTATGTTGTTCAGTTAGCTAATGGACATGTAAACAAGGATAAAGGTTTCCATTCCGGTGTTATGATGATTTGTATTCCCCCGTTGAGATGTTTCAGCTTCACCCAGGTGCGAAAAAACAAAAAAATAACCCTTACACTAACTTTTTTCCTAACCATAACCACCCACGCACCAAAAATGTACGTTTTGCATAATTATAATGCATCAAATTACTCTGTGTAGCATGATTTTATGTCTGTTTTATAGTTATGGCTAGGGTAAGGTAAGGGTTAGTACACCCATTTTTGGTGAGTGGATGGTTCCAACTCGCGGCTGGGTGCAGTCGAAACAGATCTTGACAGGGGAACTCATATCGACATAACACCGATTAAGGTATTAGCTTGATCATTGCCATAGCTTGACTTAGATGTGCATGTAACCATTCTCATTGCGTTTACATATGTCACACAGTGGGAAAACTGTTTTAATTTGCATGTGTGACTTTTCTAGTTTTATTTAATTTAGGTGCATGTTTTTGGTGGTTTTTGGCATTTGTTGTGTTTTTCCCATTGTGGAGCTCCCTGGAGACGCTGGGCTGGCTGAACAGGGGGAGTGGAACGATCAGCCGTCCCCCAGGTGTGCCACACCTGCAGGTGTGGCACACCTGCAGGTGTGGCTGATTGACTAATTGCCACACAATAAAAAGGAGTTGGAGGAAGACAGGAGAGGACAGAACAAAAGGAGATCGACGACTGGAAGGAGGTGCGCCCTGGACTGCGGTGGCTCCACAGGGGGCACGTGCGCCCCAATCCCTCCGGAGCGCAGATGGTTACCTGGAGCACCCGGAGCACGGTCCCGGGAGAGGGATAGGCGGCCGAGTGCGGAGGAGCGTGGGTGGCCCTCCCTCCGCACATAGGAGCGGCGCAGTGCTGGTGATGGTACCTGTGTCCGGGTAGAGGCCTTGGGCCGAGGTGGGTGGCGTGCCCCAGCCCCGGGAGGGCAGCTGTGCCAGGGAGCTGCCAGGATGTGTAGCCAATGACGGACGGACTCGTGGCCTGGCTGACGACGATCGTTGGAGGACAAGTTTTAGAACAGGCTTTTAGAGGCCTTTGGGACAGTTTTAATATTTTTAAATAAATTGTGTTATTCTGAACTCGTGTGCGGTTTTATGAGTGCTTGCCCTCCCTTGGATCCAGAACGAACCTACGGGTGACACATACACATCAGAAAACCAAACTATTGCCCTAAATAGACTGATGTAGTTTGTTATGCACGTAAACGTGTTAGTCTTGCATATCCTGTTTTAACTTCATCTCTTCACTCCCACCGTTTACTATTTGTGTTGCTATAAGCTAACCAGCAGCACCGACACGAAAGGGTGCATGTCGCCACCTACTGTACCGGAGTGGAACAAACTTCATTTGAAAGTTCGGTTTCCTAACATACATGTAAAATAGGATAAAGCTTCCAGTTTATTACTGTAGATCGACCTAAATCCACTTAGATGCACATGTAAACACACTGATTGACTCTTTGCAAGGTTTGGATCAGTTAACTGTTCATTAAAAGTTTGGTTCATAAATCTAAAAATAAAAGAACATTTGATTGAAAAATACAAAATGTTCTGATAGCGTTGTTTACCTGAAGCTGGTGGATGGTCTGATTTATTTGGACTCTGCTGTTTTCCATCTCCTCAGACATCTGACCTACACAAAGTGCATTTTTAGTTCAAATATACTTTCAATAAAAAAAGACTTTTAACATGTAAATGTCTTGATAGAATTTTCTAATCTAAAGGAAACATGATGAGTTTGTGCCTCTTACATTAAGTTTTGTGCATCAAACTTTAATATTTAAGGTAAAAAAGACATTTCTATCAGGAAAAGTCCTGTTTAGTTAAATGTGAACAGATTTCAGGGTACCACTGCCCTAAGCGTTGCACTTTTGAACTCTGTTAATCAAAGGTCAATTCAAGGGATGATAATCCTGATGGAGGTCATGGCCTCAATCATATTTAATTCTCTCATAACCGCCGCTGCAAGTTCAAGCAAGGCAGATCCATTTTACTCGTCTGAGTCCCCGAGTTACATCGACGCACACCTGGGTCTCTAACCGCTGAAATCCGTGGCTTGAACAAGCTTGTACTGAGCATCTCTCCTTTGTTCTGGGTGAATTAATACTTCCTGTCCTTTAGCTATTCTACAGAGGCGGCTTTTTGGTTGTTCCTTTGATCTAATGTCTTCGTTATGATGCAACATGGAAATTTCTGTGCAACATCTTAGATCTGAACAGATTTCTGAAAGGGTATTGACAAACGGTGGAGAAATGTTAATTATTTTAACCAACTTCAGATTTTTTGTGATGATATACAGAACTGCTTGTGGTTAGTTGTGAAGAGAAAGCAGTAAAGTTGATGTGCGCCTCTTAGCTCCTTACTAATAAATGTAAAAAAAAAAAAGCTAAAGCTTAGTCGAGGACTGAATGTGGCTACATCCATCAAGAGCATCCGATTTTGAAATACTTTCCGTAAGAAGATTATCCTTTCCAGTTTCTTATAATTTTTGTACATTACTGTGGTCTTTGACGGATACACCAGGAATGGATCAAATTGATCCCTGCATTAAAATGTTGTGATTTGTTGACGTTTATACCATTGTGACCTCGACTTACTGTGGCTGCTACCATTACCTACCAGCTCTTTTGAGGGGAAAAAGCAGGAAGCAGCGAAAACAAAACCTGCTGTTTCTGTGTCCTTGTGTGATCAGCACCGAGACTTTGTGTTTGAAGGATAAAGAAGTGATGAAAATGGATTAATTACTGCGGTCACTTTGCTCTCGCAGCCCAGGAGACTCACCGTAGGACTGAAAGACTCACTCAGACTCCCACTGCTCCTTCCATCTGCCATGTCACACCTACTGTTTACACCCAGTGCACCGCTGAAATCGGGGGCCCACAGGTACATGCTCTAGCACGTGATGTGAAGAAACTCTAGGAGCAAAACCAAAGTGCAGGGGGTGGTTAGGGTTCTGTGCAGTAAGCGTGAGGTTAAAGTGTCTTGACAAGAGCTCTAAACCCCACCATTGTGTGTGCGTGTGTGTGTGTGTGTGTGTGTGTGTGTGTGTGTGTGTGTGTGTGTGTGTGTGTGTGTGTGTGTGTGTGTGTGTGTGTGTTAGCCGCTCCATATGAAAGCCCCACTGGGTTTGCCGTATCTTTTGACAGTAAGCTCCCTACCAGAGTAGGAATGTCAGTGCAGCACAGCAATGTCCTCTGGCCTCTCTGAGGTCTGTCATTCACACAGCGGGCTTTTTTTTCTCCTCTTTGCGATAGATAACACACTCCAGTCTTCCTTTTTCTCGTTGTACACGAGTTTTCAACATGTCTTTCTGGTGAGTAAAACCTTCAAGAGTTCTCGCACCAGCGCTTTCACACCGTCTCACATTGGCACTGACCTGAATTGAGAGAAGAGTAATGTTATCGGAGTCCAGCACATCATAGCTTTGTCATGCTCTGCAAAAGGAACTCGATCACATCTTGGTCGGTTTATTACATTCTGCAAGACATGAAAGGACATGATGTAAGTTGAGATAAATCTTTCTGTATGGACTTGCATTCATAATGTGAACTCCAATTAAGGTTAAGGTTTCTATTAGGTCTTTTATTAAAACCAGGCCGAACAGTGTTATGCCCTTGTTTATCATGGGCAGCAGTAGCTCAGGAGGTAGAGCGGGTTGTACAGTAATCGGAAGGTTATAGGTTCAATCCTGGCTCCCACCAGAGAATGCTGCTGTTGTGTCCTTGGGCAAGACACTTAACCTGGCTTGTCTGCTGGTGGTGGTCGGAGGAACCAGTGGCGCCAGTGTTCGGCAGGCCTTGACCCTGTCAGTGTGCCGCAGGGCAGCTGTGGCTACATTGTAGCTCATCATCACCAGCGTGTGAATGGGTGAATGATTGATTGTGTTGTGAAGTGCCTTGGGGGGTTGTAGAACCCTAAGAACCTGCACAATTATCCACACTGCCTATAATGAGATGCATATATGCCAAAACACAAAAGCATATTTAAACAATGCATGCAATGTTTTTTTTTTTTTTTTTTGCCAAGCATTTTGAAAGTGACTGACTTGGATGAGTAAAACCACATTACAATCCTTCTTCTTCTTACTGCAGCTTCTGCCTTCTCACCATGCAAACCAGGCCAGCAAGCCTGGGCCGCCCTTTTACTGGCTCCCATTTTTATTACTTTGCAAGCATTGGGGCTGATTAACAGTTATTAATTTGGGGATTAAGCAGCACGTCAGAAGAAATCTGAATTAATAAAGGTGCTGAAACTACTTTAACAAAGGGAGCCCTTCAATAACTGATTACAAGGTAATATATTAAAAGCAGAAAACACTTAAGAGCCCTGTTGTGACTTGCATATTCCCAGTTAGTAACTCTCGTTAAACTCTCCTACACCAGTTGATACATGGTAAGCCAGCGGAAATCCTGAGCTGAGCTGATAATTAAACCTTGCATGTCTTTAAGCTTTGGGATTAAAAATAACGCAGTTTGTGTGCTCAGAGTTGGAGGTTACTCATGCTTTATTTGACAAATGTGGATATTTCAAAGAAGAATTGCAATTTATTTCTTCCTTTTTGTCTTAACTAAACTTTTTTGAGACTTTAAAGGGACACTTTGCAATGTTTTTATATTTTTAAATCATGTTCTTGAGCCAGTATGTGCTAAAATGACCCTTTACAGGGTTAATGAAAGGCCACCCAGCCCCTGTCGCCCCCTGTGGCCAGAATATTCCACTTGTAACTTCAGGGTTGCCGGTCCGGTCTGTTGGGAAAATTCAGCTTGACGTACCTGGCACTGCAGTCTGGTTCCTACACGTTTCCTGCATGTTTCAGATCATGAACACAGCTGATTTGTTTGATTTAGTGATGAATAACTCACGCAGAAACTAATGAAGGCTGAGGAGACATTTCAGCAGTTAGATTAAGGTGTTAAAAAGACCAACGCACAGCGAGGAGATAAGTTTCACTTTTGCTTTCACCAACGAACACTAGGGGGTGCTAAAAACAAGCCAAAACTGACTAGTGTCCCTTTAAAATTTGTTTGAGTGTCAGAAAAGAGTTAATTTCACATCCTGTGGTTAAACTACCTATATATAAAAATACACCAATGATTAAAGTGAGGTATAATTTTCCCCACAGCACATAGTTTGTGCACTTCATTATTAAACAGAGTTAATTTAATTCAGTTTTCTAAACTGTCACCAGGCATCAAGTAAATGAGACCTCATCGGCCTACGCGGTGGATGATTTGGTTTATAAAGTTCATTTTTTTAATACAAAGATGGGTGAACCAGACATTAAAGACACTAATTAAAACAGATAACATCATACAGCATATTTTAAATGAAAACACTTTAATAATGCTGTCATTTGTTCACTTGTAGCACAGGCTTGTTCCTTACAGGGCTGTCAGCATTCATGCATGAGAAGAGCAAAAGGTCACGATGTAACTTCTCAAAAAGCAGACTGCTCAGTGCATGTGGTGAATAAAAACACAACGACACCGCTAAAATGTGTTTATTATAGTTTGTTTTCTCTGTAGCACTGGAAAATTTTTAAACTTAATGCACCTCTGGCAGAAGCTGATGCAGAGTCAAATACAAGCATGTAAAGATGGAAAGACAAATGTAACATTTTTAGAGCCAAAAATGGTTCAATGTCGATGACATAACACATTGTGGTTTGACTTTGAGGGCATATTTGTGGCGACAGATGTAAAATTTTACATCCTTTCCTTGCTCAGGGATAAAATCTTTCACTTTTGAGGAAATCTCAAAATAAAGCCTGCAGGCAGCCTTCAGTGGAAGGGGAGTGTTACCCTCACCGCAGGCAGAAATCAACTCTGACGCACTCTTCAGCAGCTCAGCTCCACATGACTGTTTATGACACACAGCGAAAGCTTTTCCATCGCTGGGCCACCACATCATCAAGATAAACACTACAGGTTGGGTTTGGTAGCAAACCAACAAGTGTTTCAAATAAGACCAGCTGTTGATTTTAAAATTTGTTGAACCGTGCCAAGCAAATTGTTCCCATTTTTGACAGTTCTGGTAATTTTATTATTTTATATTTTGAGTGGGTGAATGAAAAACTCATTGGGAAGAAATCTGAACATAATTTTTTTACGTGTAATTGATTTGCAGTTTTATTTTGAGATTGTTTTTTGATATTGTCTGGTTACACCAAAAATGGTAGGAATACTGGATAAACCCCACCCAAAGCTTTCTGTGGGGTTTATTTGAAGCCAAATCATCGCCATCTTGGCCGTGACACACGTCTGGTCACGCCCAGACTATCCAAAAATGGGAAAAGAGGTGGAGCTGAGAGTGGGGCTGTGAGGGTGGAAGCAAATGACTGACATCCATAAACTCTGAACCAATGTAGCTACGAGCTAACACAGAGCTTGGAGCCAACACAGAGGACATAACTAAAGTTCAAAGAGTCAAAATGGCCGATCATCTATTAAGGTGAGTCCGAGGCTGAGGCCTTCCCCAGAGCTAGCCACTAGCGCTAGCTCTGACGCTCATGCTAGCTCTGACGGCTAATGCTAGCTCTGACGCTCATGCTAGCTCTGACAGCTAATGCTACCTGTCAATCAAATCTAATTATTCATCATTTCAAGCATTTAATTACACCTAAACGGAAGAGTTACAAAAATGCACCCCCCTCAGAGTTCTCATGACTGAAAACTAGACCTAATAAACCTAAAATATTTTTTAACCAGGCTGTAAACATGTTTATTCCTGCTGTGAAGTTGGCATTTTTAACATAGGAGTCAATGGTAACATACTCGTTTCTGCTGCCAGCCCCTAGTGGATGAGGAGGGAACTGCATTTTTTGTCACTTCTGAGTTGGCATCAGGTTTGGGTCCCTGGGGTTCCCCCTTGGGTTACACCTTTATGCAACAAAATGTGGAAATTAGCAAAAAAAATGGCTTGATGTAGACACCACTGTGCAGAATTTTTTCTTTGTTAATTATTAGACTTTAAAGTTACTCATACCTGCTTCTTTGAATAATTTAAAAGAGGGACGCTACCATAGGTCATTCATTCCCACTGCAGTAAGAGTGAACAACTCCACAGTTTAACTGTTACTGGCATTATCATGGTACACGCTAACATCAGTGCTATATTCAGCATGTGTTCAATACTTGTGCAATACCGGATGTACATTAGTATGTCTATGTCCCTGCGTGATATTTGGAAACCCAATTTTCTATTTTTATTCATTGTTTTTTCGTGGTTGAAGGTTACAATAATAGCTTACTGCTCATGTGTATTTACCTGTACTTTATTATTTTTTTCTTCCTTTTCTCTATGTGCTGCTGTAACGAGTAAATTTCCCCACTGTGGGATTAATAGTGTCTATTCTATTCAATAATACATTTGCAGTATATTGTGCTGCCCTACTTTTGAGTTTTACCACCTTTTCTATTTTACTGCAATTTAATTATTCAAAATATTTTTTTAAATACATACAGTATATATGGTGTTTTTATACCTTTGCCAATTTCTTAATATAGAATAAATATATATTTATAAGGATGGTAATTGTGCTTTCATAAGATAATTATCATCGTGATTTAAAAATGTTTTGCTTTACAAATAAAGCAAAAAGAAAATGATGACTGTAATAAAAAGACTATTCAAACAGTTTCTGTTTGTTTTAAGTGTGATGAGAAGACAGGGAGCTAGAGCTCATATCATCCTTACGGCATCTGTTTTTAGTAGTTATGTGACACAAAAATTCATAAAAAATACATAACTAATAGGATTAGGAAACTAGACTTTGAGTTTTCTCATATAGGGGCCACCATGCCCCGAATGTAAATATCCTCTCTGTGCACGAAAAGGAAGATGAATACATTTTCACACCATGAAAGATTACTTGAAAGAGACATAGATAGAAGCAGACTCCAGTTTGTGATTTAAATTCAGGATGGAGAAATATGTCTCTGAGAGTGGGTCCACACATGTTTTCATGCAAAAAAAATTTAAAACAACATTAAAATATTAGAATTATCTCAATTTTTTTTGACTGACTGAGTAATCTGATTCAAACCATTAGTCATTAGTAACCTTCTTAAAGAAAAAGGCCTAGTATGACAAAAAAAAGCAGGAAGGTTATGAAATCCTCAGAGACCCTAAACATAAACACATCAATATGCTTGAAAAGACAGAATTTGATACGCTTGCATGCAGAAGTATCTTCTCAGTATTGAAATGCTGGTGGAGATAAGACCTGTAAATGGTTTGAGTGATCATGGCGAGATGCAGATAATGCTGTGTCAGCTGTCATAAAGATGTGTTTGTGGAGGTTGTCTGGAGGAAAATATATATATGCCACCTGGAAGCAGACCACTGCATTAGCATTAGAGCTGCAACCTGCAAGCACTGTAATGTAAAATATGATAGAGCTCCAATAAAAACCTGCCATGTTGTTGCATAGAATATGAAAATAAAACTATTTTAAACAAATCTAATGACACAGCGCGCTAATCCTGGAGATAAAAATAATAGAAAAATTAGAAATGAAGAAGAAATAAAATATATGAAGAGAGAAGAAGAGCAGGGAGCTGAGGGGCAGATCCAACAAAGACAAGGAAAATAAAACTCTATAATGAGAGCCGTGCATATTATGTTATCCTTTCTATCGCTGTTGCTGTACAGAAAACCCAAAGAGATAAAGTGCCATTACAGCTGAAATCTGCTCAGCTTAATTATACGGATGTCAGAATGTGCTGCAGTAGCTGCTCAACAGAAATCCCTTTTGTGTGTGTTGATTCCAGGAAGCAGCCATCTCTTTATGCTGCTGCTGCAAGAAATAACCCAACCTGTATTTTAGCGACCACGCTCCCCGTGGCAGTGTTAAATTTGATGTTTCCGCTCTCCTACCCTGTCTGCCTGGAGCAGGGTTTGTTGTGAAAGATTGGGTCAAGACGAGAGCAGCTTAAGATCCTCTCTGCTTAAACAAGGAGCCTTAAAAAGGGTGAAACCTTGGATAAAATGATCTGTTCCAGCAGCGCACGGCTCTCTGCACTCGTTGACGCAGCTTGATTAAACTTGTCAACGCTCCTCGTCTCCTCAACTTCCGATTCGGTGATGAATGCAATCACCTCCAGATGCACGCACCGCTGTCGATCCCTGCCGCTCACCTCGGGTCATTCTCACGGCGTGCTGCTTTGTTCCCTCTCCACCGTACGGCTAATCTCAGCAGCACTGGAAATACGGCATTATCATATTATTTATGAGGGCTGGCCTTCGGGGATGCAGCTCCAGCAAGAATACCAATTGAGCCTTCCTGGTGTCCTGCTCTCCGGCCTGCCTCCTGGGTTAGGCACTTATACTTCTCCTCCCTGGGTAGTGTGTTATCTTCAAGCTGGGGTTCAGAGGGTGTTATTTATTTGCCATTTAAGCGGACACCGTGTTTACACTTTACCGCGGGAGTCTTGCCAGTGCCCTACATTTGCAACTCAGAGGGGAGCAAACCTTAAAGTTGATTCTGCCGTTTCAGACCGTCTGATGAGTCTCAGTCCGTTTCTGTTAATGTGAGGATTTAGCTAATATGTCCCAGAGTTCCATTGTGGCTCCCTGGTGGCACAGCAAGGATATGATCTACTGTCTGTCAGGGCTGCAGACAATCCACCAGCCTGTTCACTGGGACGTGACACACAAAGCTTTCCTCTGCGTTTGGACTGACAGATTACATTGTTAGCAGAAAGTCATTATTTCCAGAAAGCACACTAATCTGCAGTGGCTGTCCTAAAGCGAGACCTTTACTTAGCCTCCAGTCACATGATATTGTTTCAGCCTCCACACTTGGGTGGAAGGAACAGATGTGAAAATGACGTCAGTATCTGAGTCTCTTTTAACAGCATCTCTGTGGAGGGCTGCTGATTTTTAGACATTAACAAGTGGATGTCCACGTATATCACTGCTAACATGCTTCTGCTCTTCCTTTTTGTTTTTACAAGAATGGAACTCTGACATTCAAAGTTGAAGCATACTCCAAGAATAAATACTTTTGGCTTAATATCAGGAATGCTAGATTTTGAAACTGTAATAAGGAATGTTGGACGGATACAAAGAGATGGAAGGTTGGGAGGATTTATGGGTCTTGATTATAAATCTAAATGATACTTTGTTGAGAGATTCCCTAATGTACTAATTGGCTTGTTATCAAGAAAAAAATGTGAAAATGAAATTAGTTTTTCTTCTTTTCTAGTATTTTACAGGAAGGCAAGATCATGCTGATCCCTGCAGCATGTCCTGGTTTGGCCTAGGGCAGCAGTGCTTAAAACTGGTCCTCAAGGACCGGTATTCAGCATTTTTAGTTGTTTCTCTGCTTCAACACCCTTGATTCAGTGGTTGAATCAACTGTGCAGCAGCTCATCAGACTCTGCAGAAGCCTGTTAATCACCTGTTGATTGAAATCAGGTGTGTTGAAGCAGGGAAACAACTAAAACATGCTGGATTCCAGCCCTCCAGAACCAGGATTGGGCACCCCTGGCCCTAAGATGTATATGCAATGGGACAGACTCAAAACACCTCTCCTGGAAGGGCATCCAAGTGGGGCGGGTTCTCTGTTTCTACCGTATAGGACCGGGCTATTCCATGGTTACCCCTGATTACCATGGTGCTGCCTTGGAGCCAGGCCTCTTTTTGGAACCCATGTGCAAATGCCCGGTGCCCGGGGTTTTGTCAGTTGGGTCCAGCCAGGCCAAGTCCAAAACAATTACAGTTATGAGCATATTCCTTCTTTGGACCCAACACCTGTGAAATGTGGGAATCTTGGTTGGCAGTAGACATAGCTAGCAAACCATGCTTGTAGGAATAGTTTATGTGTGGTCTGTATTTGAATCCTAGAAAAAACAACTGGCATCCATTTGGATTGGACGCGGGTCACAGAGTTTGTGCATAATGACCAGTGAGAGATGTATACTCTTGTTTGGATTGCAGTGAAATGCAAAGACAGCTCTTCTGAATCATGACATGATATATTTTATATAAACAAATGTACAGTTAAAGTTGGATTCATAGAACCAAGCTATTGATTTGATCAGGTATGGGTCATTTCCATTCAAACACGAGGTGATTCCACATTTTGTGGGGACATTCATCAACCCCACTCAGCATATCTCTAAAAAGAACTTGTCTGAATACATACTCAACCATTAAATCTGCTTGAACTCCATCTGCAGTATCTCTCATGTGATTACACCCGCTCAAAGAGAAAAAGGATTTGAGTTTCCCTTTTTTTCATAAAAACGAATTGCCCAAATCTGAAACAGTTACATGGCTGAGCAGTCATAGTGAAAGGCACCCTTTTGGGATTATTCACAGACAGAAAGAAGATAAACTCATCGGCTTCATTGTGTGAACTTGTAGTGAGTTAAGCTGATGAACAATACTTGTTAGGGGAACTGGAAGGCATGCGCTATGTGCCCTTTGCAGCGATTTAACCAAATTGGCTTTATGGCTATACAACACAGATGGCGCTGAAACAAGGAAGTAATTTCACAAACCTTGGTGAACTTTCCTGTGCTGCAGCCCCCCCGCCATCATAACAAGCTGATACCATAAGCAGCCTGTACATGCAACCCACCCAGGATGGATAAATGGGTTGCAGGCACATTGCAGAAATTGCCTCATCTTCGCACGAGCGTTTTTCTCCCCTACTGTCCTCAACTGAAAATATTCTGAAAAGCAAGAGGTGGCGTGGCGGGGGGGTTGGAGGGAGTGGGGTGGGGGTGTGTCTTGGGACACAGTGGCCCCAGCAGCATGTCTTCCTTTCATGCCTCATTCATTCACTTTATCGCCTCATTAGATGAACGTGAAGGTGTGGTGCAGAAGCCCTGTCACCCTGAGACAAAAAGGGAGGAGGCGCACTCCATCTTCTCCCCTGGCTCAGCCCCCCCACCCCCCGTCTGAGCTGCCATAGAAGAAGGTTTCATTTCAGCACAAGGGATTTGCCCATTGTTTGGAAGAAACGAGAAAGCAGTGTGGAAATGCACACTTCTTCGTATTTTGCTAAATAAAAAAAAATCCTTTCGAGATAACAGCAGATCCACAACAAAGATGAAAAGCATCGTGTGCCGCTCGGCTCCCAAAGCCCTTTGAAGTTGTGATTTTAGGATTTTCAGAATAACAGAGACAATTTTCAGAGTCATCCGTGATTAAGCTTTAGTATCGCCCACTGCTGAATGGCATAAGGCGAGTGATAACACTTCTGACTGTGTGTGTGTGTGTGTGTGTGTGTGTGTGTGCGTGTGTGTGTGTGTGTGTGTGCGTGAGTGTGTGTGTGTGTGTGTGTGTGTGTTCATTAGCAATACAGCTCATAAACTACTGGGTGGATTTTAATTAAAACTTTAGAAAGTAATCCTTACACATGCCACTACAGCTGTTTAACTTGTTGAATCAACACAATTCTAATTGGGTTAGAGTTCGGGTCCAGCCAACCTTAAAGATCCTAAAGAATGGGTACTACTAAATCAATATTACTGAGATTGAGCAGCATCTTTTAGTTGAGAGTTATCCTCAACGCATATTATAAACTAAACATAAGACTTAGAGTGAACTGTTGGAGTCTAAAGCCTGGGGCACACAGGAGACAGATGTGCCGCGCCACGGAAGCGCCGCGGTTTTGGGAAGTCAAATGGTCACACAGGAAGTGCTGCGCTGCTGAACGCTTCTTGGAAAGTCGCACGATAGTCACATCACACGGGACTTGAGAACAGGAAGCGGAAAGTGACTCTTTTGTTTATACGTGATCAGACTTGCCGCTGTGTTTTGTGAGACTCTAATTTATTAAAAATGGGTAAGTACGCTATTTATTAGGATCGTACAAGATCTGCTTCTCGACTTCAACAATAAAAAGCCCCTCGTCCATGTTTTGGCGGTTGGGTTTGTGCCGTAAAGCCGTTCCGCGTCGTAATGTCTGTTGTAAAGTACTCCACGATGTTGTAAACAGCCGCGCCACGGCGCTTGCAATAGAACTGGCGCCTGTCTTCAGCGCCTCAGTGTGAACCGGCACTTCTGGGACGCGGCATTGCTCTCCCCGTGTAGCCTCTCTCAGTAACTTTTTAAAATGACGGTGCGGGCGTGACGCGGCATAGCACATCTGTCTCCTGTGTGCCCCAGGCTTAAATTTAACAGTTTTACATATATTAAAGGTTGAATATGGAACAATTTAATTCAAATTCAAATATTTTTTAAAAGATGATACCTCCACAGGTTGTTTAGAGGTGTGCAGAATGAAGGTACAGTATTTCCTTTAAAAGCTATATTTTAATTAAAAAATAATCAAATATTTATTTTTGACGGCACGACACTGGGTTTATGTTTACATCTACCAGCCAATAGAGGGCACAGTCGCGGGTTGCCAAATATGGTAAACAGTCTGCTCGGCACGGTGAGGCTGCCACGCTGGAAAATGGCGGATTCAGCAAATCGAGCAGCTGCTTCTGAGCCCAGAAGATGTTGTTATCCTTCTCAGAAGAGGAGCGACCGTAAAAGATCTAAAACCAGTGAGTTTAGGTCGTCACTGGACACGGTGCTGGCTAGTCACTTCACGTATCGGCAGCAAACCTGGCATCCAAACTTTGTCCTATTGTTGCAACTACAATCTTCACACACTAGATGTCGCTTTGATGTTTGTGTTTCATATTCGACCTTTAAGCTAAATCAGTGATAACTGGGAATGGTTCACAACACAAGCTCTGATATCTCACAGATCACTAAGATCTTGTCATTTTATAGATTTCTCCATCATTTCTCAACAGAAGATGATCTTTGTTTAAAACTCTGGCATGAAAGCAAGTAGCATTCCTTCAAGGAATTTCATATTTCTTTAATTTTATCAATGTTTCATCTACTTTTTACTATATTGGTCAAATAAATGACATATTTTGTCATTGTGTAGTTTTATATTTTGCTCAGCTGACGTTCTTAATGCAAGAGGTCAGTCATGAAATGTTAAACACATCCCATAAAATGCAGCCATGTAGGCTGGGTTAAAGTAATAAAATAAAATCAGTGTGTGAAACAGACGGTGTTCTACGTATCTTTATTTAATTCTAGCTGGGTTCCCATCTGTCTTTAACCTGTTGCTGCCAGATTACCTCCTGAGTAAAGCGGTTAGTTGTGTTGATCATAAAGAGGTTTACCAAAGATCGTCTGTCAGGGCTGCCTTGGATAAATAACCCAGGCACACAAAAACTCCCAGAATAGGAAAATTTAATTTCCTACCTTTGTGAAGGATAGAGTTAAAAAAATATAACATTATGTTGCCGTATGAGACATAACAATTACAGATATAATTTGCGCTGATTGGAAATGGTGAGGACAGACTGTCATCATTCACTGTATCAGAGTGTCACTGTGGGAAATAAATGGAGCTTTTCATTTCATGTGTCAAGGTCTCACAAGGCCTGGAGAGATGCATTGTAAAAGTTTTTAGGAGCTCTATCATCATGCTCTATCTTTTTATTGATTTCCTCTGGGCTCACGTTGTCTTGAATCACTTCACTACAAATTGCCTTCATATTATTCGGCATACGGCTCCAGCACAGGCATTTCTACCATCGTTTATTAGATTCGTGCACAGCTAAAATGACTTTTTGCTAAGAATAAACAATAAGTGCTACTAAGAAGGAAGGTTCTTTGATAATTTTCTTTGTTGTAACATGCTTCTATAGTAAAATCCTTCTTTGAAAAATGGTTGCTATGAATTAAATGGCGTTTTTTTATATAAAAGTACTCATGACGACATATTTCCCATAAAAAGAGAAATTACTGAGGCTTCCCTCCTTTCTAAATATCAAACATAACTCTGCTTGGTCAGCACCAATGACCTCAACAGGCGCTGCTCTCATTTTCACATCAAATCTGCTGAAATTTGAAATCTGAAGAAGCAGTTGATCAGAAGCAACATCACTCGCTGTGTGCAAGGCAGGTCATGTGCATGTTTATGTTGTTTTCCTGGCAATTATTAGATAATTATTACTTTGTGTCACAAAGACATAAGTGATTATATGGTGCAAGATTAATCCAATGCAAATATACAAACATCAGATTAATTTGCTGACAAAGCCATGTTGTTTTGGCAAAAACGTTAGCTCAGTTAAATTTAAGACTCCTGTATGCACAAAGTGTATGGAAACCCAGAAGCAAGGAAAGCAGCAGCATCAAAGACCTAAAAACAGAAGAAAATATGCTCACTGTTTTGATTTTATTGGATACAGAAGGAAGAGGAAGATTTTGGGTGGAGGTGGATTCCAAATAGCTGGTGGATGAGATAGTGAAGGTATGAAGGCAAATGCAATAAACACTGTTTACTAAAATCAGCTGTGTAACCGACTCACAGGTCACATCACAGGTCACAGTGGGAGGAGTGGTGCCAGTGGGTCTGCTGATGGGGACCAGAACCGGGCCAATGAGCTTAACCTGTTTTTTAACAGATTCGACTCCACTCCCCCCACTGCTGCAACAGGTTCCACCAACACCCCCCAACCACCTCCACTCAGCCAGCCAACCCCCACCTCCCAACTTCACACCATTCATCAGC